>CAUYON010168154.1:0-34503 GCA_963573935.1 Arctocebus calabarensis
AGGGAGGGAAGGGAGGAGGGAGGGAAAAAAGGAAGGAAGGAAGGAAGAAGGGAGGGAGGAAGGAAGGAAGGAAGGAAGGAAGGAAGGAAGGAAGAAGGGAGGGAGGGAGGGAGGGAGGGAGGAAGGAAGGAAGGAAGGAAGGAAGGAAGGAAGGAAGGAAGGAAGGAAGGAAGGAAGGAAGGAAGGAAGGAAGGAAGGAAGAGAGAAATGGCAATTGGAGTTCAATCTTGCTGGGAATGTCTCAGCATTTTCCTTCAGCTTCATCATCTGCCTTTGGGTGCTTCTGGCCCTTCTCTGGAAAGTAGGTAGCTGGCCGGAGGCCCCAGAGAGTATATGTGGGGATGGGGCAGGAAGTGAGGGACAGGCTACATTTCTGAGGTCCATTCTAAAGCACACTTTAAAGACCATCCACTTTAGCCTTCCCCTCTCCTCAATTCGCAGATAGGAAACCAAGGCCAGGGAAAACATACAACTTAACCAGGGTCACAGAGCTGGTTTGTGGCAGAACCAGGAATTTGGCCCAGGTTTCATGACCCACTAATATTCTCACTCTTTTCTTAGCTGGGGCAGAGTAAAGAGCCTGAGGGAATAGGCAGGCCAAAGGCACATGACAGGAGAAATGCTTTGGGGTGGAGCACAGTCTGCTGGCAGGGTCTGGGGATGGGGGGTAGGTGGGTGGGGGCAAGGGCAATCTGATCTGGAATGTTCTGCCTGCCTGATGATCGCAGGCAAATTTCTGAAAGTGGAATGACACTGCCACTGCCTGGCCCAGTGGCAGTGATCGCTTTGTATAAAATGCTTGTCCAGCTCTTGGAACAGAGCACAGTGTATTTGTGCAAGACTTGGACCAGGTGCTGGCATTGCACAAGAGGTAAGGGGCACAGAGGAAACTGGGGCGCTGGGCCAGGGCCTCTCTTGGGCTCCTAAATGCCTAAAGAATATGAGAGGGTTATAAGGGGCTCAGCTTATCCCAAGGAAGTCCACTGCTTTCTGCCTAGGGATGGATGGTTCTTGCTCTAGGAAACTCAATCCTGAGCACTCTGAATGAGCACTCAGACAACTGGCCTAGATAGTGGCCTTGGCAGTGGGCAGATGGTTGGTGATATGAGGAAGGGTATTTGTCACTTTCCCACAAAACCTCCAATCCATCCAGATTAGAGTCAGGAGGAAGGGACTTGAGTCTCAGCATTGCCACAAACCCACTGGTGATCTTGGGCAAGTCCTTTTCTTCTCAGGAGGCCTCAGTAGTGTTAGCTGCATGGTGGGTGAGCAGGGGCAGTGGTGTGGCTGAGGCAGGGCTCTTCTCTCTCTCTCTGGCCCAGAATTGAATGCACTACACGAAGAACTTGCCCCATTTGGTCTGGTCATTCTGGGCTTCCCCTGCAACCAATTTGGAAAACAAGAACCAGGAGAGAACTCAGAGATCCTTGCCACCCTCAAGTGAGTGCTCATTCAGCATCCTGGGAAAGCTCCTCTAGTAGGGCCCACACATCTTGCATTGGCCCCAATTCATGGTGAACGTTTATCAGCCACCAAGAACCACTCTTTCCTGTTAGGAACCCCACTGAATGTAATGAGGGGAAGGGTGGGAACAGGAGAGGACTGGTTGTGACATGCATGAGGAAGGAATTGTTGGGGGGAGGAAGGAAGACTGTTGGGGGGAGGGAGGGAGAAAGGGGGACACTGGAAAGGGACGAAACTGGAAAAAGACCGAAGACCCACATCATGCCTACGCCCATTCCACGTTCACTGCCTCCCCCTGCCCACTGTGGAAGAACTGACTTCCAACACTCCCTTCCTTTCATTTCTGAGCCCTGTGCCCATTTTCTTGGGACCCACCTAAGAACATTCCACAATAGGCATGTCCGACCCGGAGGGGGCTTTGTCCCCAATTTCCAGCTCTTCGAGAAAGGAGAGGTGAATGGGGAGAAAGAGCAGAAGTTCTACACTTTCCTGAAGGTGAGTGGGGCTGCAGCCATTCCTGGCTCCAGCCCACAGACAGCACCCACACCACCTACCTGTTGTTCCTGGGCTTTGGGAGAGTTTCTTGGCATCTATTGTTCCAACTAGAGGGCTCTGCAGACCCTACAATCCCATCAGCCTGTTATGGTAAGGCCCAGATGGGGGGACCCAGAAGGGACATGCTGAGGAGCCTGCAATCTTCTAGAATCATGACTGGGACTGACAGTCAGTCTTGTCTTCTTAGTAACAGGTTGTTCTCCCAACCCAGGAAGGCCTGGGGAGGGGGTGGGTAGGAGGTACCAAGCAAGGTTTACACTACGTTCTCCTTCCTGCTCCAGAATTCCTGTCCTCCCACCTCGGAGCTCCTAGGCTCACCTGGACGCCTCTTCTGGGAACCCATGAAAGTCCATGACATCCGCTGGAACTTTGAGAAGTTCCTGGTGGGGCCAGATGGTATACCTGTCATGCGCTGGCACCACCGGACCACAGTCAGCAATGTCAAGATGGACATCCTGTCCTACATGAGGCGGCGTGCAGCCCAGGGAAACACGGGGAAGTAACTGATGCCCACCCCACCCCACCCCACGTCCACCATGCGGGGCTGGGGAGGGACTCTGTTCAGGAAGGAATCTCGTCTCCAACCACACTACGTACTTACCATTAGACCCTTCTCCCATCACCTTAGGTACCCCCCGCCTCGGCCTGACAGACGTATGCCTGTATAGCTGGGCAAGTGCACACATGCCTACAAGAGTGTGTGGCTGTGTGTGAGCATATGGTGGGCGTCCAGCCACGTGTCTATCTGTGTGACTGTCTGGGAGCCACAGTGTGTGGTACTGAAGAATACTACCCCTTTCCTTCTAGTTCTTTATTCCAATAACAAATCACTTAAATCTAAGCCCAAAGTAAAGGTCCAATGGCCCTTCCCTGACCTGGACCTCAGACGTGGGGCCAGCATCTCCCACTGCCTCTAGATACTACCACCCAAGTGCCCAGAGGTTTCTGGGTCTGCCACACTGCCCAACCCCTCTCCTCCTTCCTGAAGGGCCCTTTCAAGTCTCCTCCCCTACTCCACCATTCTCCCTGAGATCAGCCAAGGCAGATGTGAGAGTGAGGGCCACGTATCCAAGTCAGGGGTGGTGTCTCCATGAGGGAGGGGCCCGAAGCCCTCATGGGCGGACCTCCCCTGAGCCTGTCTGTGGGGCCGGCCTTTAGTGCATTCAGGCTAAGGCCCCTGGGCAGGGATGCCACCCCTGCTTCTTCGGAGGATGTGCCCTCTCCCCTCACCCTGGTCCATTGGCATTGGACTCACACCCCCGTCTGCCCAGTAAAGGCCTTTCTGCAGCAGCTGAGCTTCATGTGGTGCTTCCTCAAGGGCAGCCACCCCAGCCGGGGGGGAATGGGGAGGACAAAGGTGGGAGGGCAATGGCTCGGCGCCTAGACCTCAGTAGAAGCTATAGAGCAGGTATCCAAAGTGATCCCTCATTTCTCTTCTTGCCCTCCCATCTTTTTTTTTTTTTTTTTTAGACAGAGCCTCAAGCCATCACCCTGAGTAGAGTGCTGTGGCATCACAGCTCACAGCAACCTCCAACTCCTAAGCTCAAGCGATTCTCCTGCCTCTGCCTCCCAAATAGCTGGGACCACAGGTGCCTGCCACAATGCCCGGCTATTTTTTGGTTGCAGCTGTCATTCCTATTAGGGCTCGGGCCAGATTCAAACCCACCAGCTTAGGTGTATGTGGCTGGCGCCTTAGCCACTTGAGCCACAGGCGCCGAGACTTTTTTTTTTTGAGACAGAGTTAGGTGGCTCAAAAAAATCCCACTGAGGGTGGTTAGGGTGCTGGCCACATACACCGGGCTGGCGAGTTTGAACCTGGCCTAGGCCTGCTAAACAATGACAACTACAACAAAAAAATAGCCGAGAGTTGTGGAGGACACCTGTAGTCCCAGCTACTTGGGAGACTGAGGAGGTTCCTGTGAGCTGTGACACCACCACACTCTACTGAGGGCAACATAGTGAGAGACTATCTCAAAAAAAGAAAAATAAAAGGGGAGGGCAAGAAGAGAAATGAGGAAAACTTTGGGTCCTTTCTCTGTGGCTTCTACCTAGGTCTATTCTGCCTCTTGGCATTTTGAGTTTATGGAACCAGTTCACATATATTCTCACTTCCTCCCACAATTCTCTAAGACTGAGAGTTAAAATGAGCTGTTTCATTTAACATATGAGGAAACAGAGGCTCAGAGTAGGGCCAGGCCTTGCCTCAGGTCTCCTAATGAATGAGGGGCAGGACTGGAAATTAAACCCAGGTCTCCCAACTCTGGGCCAGGCTCTCTCAGCTGTCCTAGATGTCCCACCCTCAGGAAGGCTCTGAGCAGGCCCCAGGGCTGTCAGCCAAGGGTAACAGTGACATGCGCTCAGGGAGATGGGAGGAAGGGGCACAGGAGGAGAGGGCGCACTGGCTGAAAAGGGAACATTAATCAGGGCATAAATGAACACAAGTCACAGAATGTTGATTTTCAACTTGGATTTATGTCCAAAGTTCGTGCAAATAACTGCCCAGGAATGGACAACTACCTCCATCTGGGTCTCTGGCACTACAGCCCTTTAGCTGCGGGGCTGAAGGCTTGGACTTCAGGGCCTGGCAGCTTCTGGCCAGCTTCCACTAGCCCCTCAGTGGACATGGCTGGCATGGCCTTCATTCCGGCTGCGATGGCTCTGGCAAGGCTACTACTGTGAGTGTAGGTAAAGAGAGCACCAGAGCTAGAATATCCTGTTGTTCTCTTCCACTCTGGAGAAAACCTGCTCTTCCCACAACTCCTCACATATGGGTAAGGATAGGCATTAGGCAGGTCCTGCTACAGAACTTGAAGCAGAATTAAACACACACAAGAACCGGGTATTCCCCTCGGAGGGGCTAGAACACTTCTGGGAGGTTCTCAAGGAAGAGGTCTCAAGTACATCCTACTCGAATGATGTCTCCTGGAGGTTTCAGCAAAGGATGGCAGGTCTAAGCCGAATGAGGCCCTCTTTGCGCAGCAGCAGGGTAGTGAGTTCCTGGAAACTCCCAGAGGCAGAGCCCAAATGGAAGCCTTCCAGGCACAGCCTCCCTAGTCCTATAAACAGTTCAGTCAGGCCGGGGGTGCAAGCTGGCCGCCCATCTCAGCCTCCTGTCCAGCTGAGGCTCTGGCCACACAGAGCACGTGGCCTTTAGTTTTGGGGTACTCTGAGGTCAGTTGGCTCTGCAAGACGAAAGTGGAACCAAATAAAGTGATCTGGTCTCACTGAGGCCCCTCTCGGTCAATTTTTGTAGACTCTAAATGAACAAAAATTTTGAAGATTTCAAGATTATATGGTACAGTAAGTTCAAAGTCTTTTAAGGAAACCAATACAGTAATAGTGAAAATAACGTGCATGGTTACTGAGTGCTACTGTGTGCCAAGCTGAGTGTCTCAAGTGCTCATGTGATCCTCGCCCAGCCCTATGAAATAAGCAGATTATCCTTTTGTGGAGAAGGGAACTGGAACCCAAGGCCCAATCTAGGAAGCAGTAAAGCCAGGATGTAAACCCAGTCAGTCTAGCTCTAGACCCTAGAACAGTGGTTCCCAACCTTCCTAATGCCTCCTAATGCCATGACCCTTTGATACAGTTCCTCATGTTGTGGTGACTTCCAACCATAAAATTATTTTCGTTGCTACTTCATAACTGTAATTTTACTACTGTTATGAATTGTAATATAAATATCTGATATGCAGGATGTATTTTCATTGTTATAAAGGGGTTGCGACCTACAGGTTAAGAACCGCTGCCTTAAAAGCAGAGCTGTTCTGGGGGAGGGGCAGCCTTGCCTACTAGGCCCCCTCTGTCACTCATCAAGTGGTCTCCAAGGAGCCCCACAGAACCTCTAGAAGGTCTCTGCAGGGAATCATTACAAAATGACTGGCCAGTCCAGTTTTCTAATCACTAAACCCTCCAAATCACACGCCCTCCAAGTCTATCCTGTGCCCTCTACTTACAAACACCTCTGTGAGGACATACCGCCTCCTGATAGGGCTGGCTCCATTTCTACACACTGTGACCCTTAGGAAGTCCCTCTTCATGCTAAGATGGACTTGGCCTTCCTATCGTTCCTACCTACTCATTGAGATTCTGTTCCCAAAAGTCCCCCTGGGCTGCCTTCTGCCCGTGAGAGCCCTGCAGGGAACAAAGGCAACTGCTAAGGGTCCAGAGTCGCCTTCTGCCCAGTGGATGCACCTCCAGGCCTTTCAACTGTTTATGGCAGACATATGGCCACTGCAAGCTTTTCAAACCCAAATCTGGTCATCCCACTTTGCTTTAAAAATGTCTAATGGGCTGTGCGCAGCAGCTCACATCTGTAATCCCAGCACTGTGCAGAGAGGGCCAAGGCTGGTGGACTGCTTAAGCTCAGGAGTTCAAGACCAGCCTGAGCAAGAGTGAGACTCCCATCTCTAAAAAAGAAGCTGGGCATTATGACAGGCGCCTGTAGTCCCAGCTACTTGGGAGCCTGGGGCAAGAGGATCACTTGAGCCCAAGAGTTTGAGATTGCTGTCAGATATGATTCCACAGCAGAGTTAGGGCACTCTACAGAGGGTGACAAAGTGAGACTCTGTCTCCAATAAATAAATAAGCAAATAAATAAAATAAAATAAGATGTCCCATGGTTCCATGTTATCCCAGGATTGGACCAGCCCTCCCTCCATGCTCTGCAGGCCCTGAGAGGTCTGCACCTGCCTGGCCCCTACCCTCACCTCTCCCCCTTCTGTCTCCCAACGTTGTTCTTGGTTCCAGCCACACTTGCCTTCCCTTAGTTCCCCAAATAGCCCACCTTCCTTCACTCTCTCCCACCAAGGCTTTTGCATTTGTCATTTTCTCTGAAAGAACATCCTCCACCCTACCTCTTCACCTAGTTAATGCCACTTGTTCTGAGGCAGTACCACCTATGCCCCCCTCTAGGTCAGCTTCCTCTGGTATCTGCTCTCACAGAATCCTGCTCTTCTTCCTTCAGGGCACTTAAGAGCAGCCTGTCTCTGTGAGTTTTCTTTACTTGCTCCTGCCTTCCTCACTAGGTAATATGCTCTCTAAGGGTAGGGAGCATATCTGCTTCAGCTCTCTTGACATCCCTTGCGCCAAGCTTGGCCCATAGACGATGCACTAGAATGAATGAATGAATGAGTTGGTTCAGTCCCCTCACCCTCCAGTCGCCATCACTCTCCTTTCAACACTATTTCAGAAAGCCAGGCCTCTCCCTCACCAAGACCAGAAAGTAACAACATCATCTCCAAACTCTGGCAATCCTGGCAGATAAGAAGTTATCTCCCCTAGAGAGAGACAGGACCCAGTACCAGGGGCTCATGCTTACCTGGTTCTACAGGCCTGGCTGTGGGCGGGTCCATCACTTGGGAGCTCTGATTTCGAATTCCTCCATAGGGTGGGCGCCAGGTGTATTCCGGCTGCGACAAAACTTGTGCTTAATAATCAATAACCACACTCAAAAATTATAATAACAGCTACCATGCCAGATCAGTACTAAATATATATTAATCAACTGTAATTTAATCTTTATAACAATCCAGATTGTTATTCCCATTTTACAGGTGAAGAAACATGCTTGGGAGGTTAAGTAACTTCATGAAGGTCATTTAACTAGGAAAGTGGCTAAGCTTGCATTTGAATCGAGGTCTTCGGAATGCCAGAGTCAATCTCTTAAGCATCACACTATGCTCCAATGATTAAAGAAGACGTGTACATAGAATGGTCACACGAAGAGAAGCTGGACAAGATGCTGGCCAGGAGTTCTATGGACTCACCCAGGGGAGGACTGGGGATACCTGGGACAGAGGGCCTGGAGAAACTGGGACAGGGGACAGCAGCTCTTTGGAGAAAGACTGATAAGAAGGGAAGAGAAAGCAAACAAACAAACAAAACCCAGAAAACAGAAGAGAAAAGAAAAGGAATAGGAGAGAAACATGGTGAGGCTCTGGACCCTGGTTATGTGGAAAGGTCCTAAGACAAAGTCAAACCCAAATTCTGACATCTCTTGCTTGGGGTTTGGAGGGAGTCCCGCTTCCTACCCTGCACTTTCACACAGCCTTTCCTGTCCTATACCAGTGGCCAGTGACCCTGAACAGCTGTGGGCTGCAGAATCCTTGGCCCTGGGGTAGCAGGCCAGAGCCAGACCTTGACACCTGCCCGCCACCACAGTGCTGCTCAGAAAGAGCTGGAAATGTTGTTTCTGACCCTCTCACTTAACCTTCCTGTCTGGAAAGTGTGTGGGGCAGCCTCTATGCATGGCTTGGAGTGAAGGAGGGACATCACTCACCAGATGGAAGAGGCGTGAGTTGGGAAGTGGGGCTGGGTGCTCCATGGCCATGGGGGGTGGGGGATAGCGGATCTGGGACCAGTCCTCAAAGCCATGGTGAGGCACCATGGCTGGCATAGGTGGATAGGCATAGGGGTAGGCCCCGCAGAGGTGCTCCGGGTGGGGCTCCACATGGTAGCGCTCTCCTGAGGCCTGCAAGAAAGGATCACATCTGCTCTGGCCTGCAACAAGCTGTACAGGTCACCTAGTGACACCTATCTTCTCTCTCTCTGTATTTAAAATGCTTCAGCTCTCTGAAGGCTGGCACAAAGGCACAGAAGGCTGGGTACATGGGCACAAATGGTGGGTACAAAATATCAACAATGATGACAGCTAACATGTCCTGAGGATTGACTGCTTACAATTATTGCTCTAAGCCTTTACCTGTATACCTCTGTGTAATGTCTGATACGGACTTTCAGACATCTGAGCACACACTGTCTCTGCCACCAGACTGTAGCTCCCTGAGGAAGGTGCTACCTCCTCCCTTAAGCCTCCTCACCTTTGCTTTCCTCTTCTGCTGTTTGAGAGCTTCTCTGGCCTTCTCCTCATCTTTGAAAGCTTTCAGCTGAGGGAAAGAGGGAGTGATGACTGTTGGCACAGGTGGTTCCCAGCCAGGCCCAGATCCAGGGCCTGTCCAGCCCAGAGGGGTGACTGGCCGATGCATAGGGACCCCCTGAGCTGCCAGGCCTGTAAGCCCTGGAGCAAGGCCCTGACGAGCAAAGCACAGCTCAGGCTATTGGCTGTGAGTAAACCCTGCTTGTCATGGTGGTCTGAGCACAGGTCAGGAGGGTCCATGTAAGCCTCACTGCTTCTGTGAGAAGCTGGGCATTATGGTGGGTGCCTGTGTTAGCTATACCTCCTGTTCCATTTGTTTTTTGTTTTTTGTAGAGACAGAGTCTCACTTTATCGCCGTTGGTAAAGTGCCGTGGCATCACACAGCTCACAGCAATCTCCAACTCCTGGACTTAAGCAATTCTCTTGCCTCAGCCTCCCGAGTAGCTGGGACCACAGGCGCCTGCCACAACGCCCAGCTATTTTTTTGTTGCAGTTTGGCGGGGGCTGGGTTTGAACCCGCCACCCTCAGTATATGGGGCCAGCGCCTTACCAACTGAGCCACAGGCGCTGCCCCTTCTGTTCCATTTTGAGACAGTAGGCAGCTCAGGGCCAATCTTAAATTTATTCCTCTAGGGCATCAGAGCTGACTGGAAAGTTAGAGCTTGAAGTATCTCAGAGTTAAATCAAGAGAGAGGAAAGAACTTGCTGAAGTCAGAGAAATTTGGTAGCAGAGCCAGGAGAATCAGTAAGTATCCTGACACGTAGTCTCACTAGGCCCTCCAATCCATGCCCCTCTCCCCGTGAGGACAGGCCAATCACCACCCCGCCGGCTGCTCTCACCTGAGCGTTTGACAGGGTGACCTGGGCTTGCAGCCTCTCCACCTGCTTCTTCAGCTCTTCCTTCTCTTCGTTCATGCGCTCCCGATCACTGCGCTCCCTCTGGAAGTCCTCTTCGAAGATCTTCACCTGGAGGGGAGAAGAGAGGGAGCGTCTGAGTGGAGGTTCCTACCTGCTACGCCCCAGACCCCTAGGCCTCCTGCTGGGAGTCACAGATAGAAGAACACACTTCAACCCATCTTGGGGGTCACTGTGGGGAGTGGGACAGGTGTACCTCCAGTCCCCACCCCAACTTCAAACAGCAGTTCTGTGTCCCTCAGTCTTACATTCTGGGCTTAGAGGCAAGACTTCTTCTTCCTTTTTCTTTTTTTATAGACAGAGTCTCACTTTGTTGCCCTTGGTAGAGTGCTGTGGCATCACAGCTCACAGCAACCTCCAGCTCTTAGGCTTAGATGATTCTTCTGCCTCAGCCTCCTGAGTAGCTGGGACTACAGGTGCCCGCCACAATGCCTGGCTATTTTTTGTTGCAGTTTGGCCGGGGGCCGGGTTTGAACCACCCTCCGTATATGGGGCTGGCGCCCAACTCACTGAGCCACAGGTGCCGCCTGAGGCAGGGCTTCTTTTGCCTCAGCCTCCCGAGTAGCTGGGACCACAGGTGCCTGCCACAAAAGATTGTGGCTTAAAAAAAAGGTTGAAGCTATCCACCAGTGCAATCCTTTCATTCTGTGGTGACCCTCACAGAGAAGCACTGTGGTGGAAGATTGGAGTTTGGGTCCGCCTGCTGGGAGAGCAGAGGACGTACAAACTGTCCCAGGGCTTTGGGGTGCCCTGACAGAGAGCGGGACTGTGTGGGACCCTGCCTCTGCCTCTTAGCCTGTAGCTTTGCATCCTTACTCCAGATCAGTTGAGATACATACTGGGATCAAGATGATACAGGAGGATCAAAAGCCTAGCACTAAATAGCACAGAACACATGGGAAAGCCATAACCTCTCAACTTCCTTTCAATCCTTCTGTGTCCCTCAAGGAAAAAAATCTCAGTTTTATGCTAGTAGGTCTTTTAATCACAGCTAGTAGGTCTTTCCAGTAGTTGCCAATCACTTTTAAGTGAAGGGAAAAAGAACTTAAAAGTTCAGAGTTTTCATTAGTCAAAAGTATCTGGCTAGAGCTTAGTAACGTATTGTTCCTATAGTATTCATTGGTTACAGTTACTTTCTGTTTGCATCCATAATAAATAGGTTTTGACGCTTATAGGTGTGACATAACGTTCCCTTTTAAATATATTTATTTAGAGTTTATTTTTTAAATGCTAGGTTAATAAATAGCACAGGTGGGGAATAGAAATGGCTAAATCACAGAAGTGGTAGAGGTCAGACTTAAGGTAGGGATATACTGCTGGGAGGATAAATCTACAACCAGGCAGGGGTCCTGGGCAACGACCATAAAGTGGACTATTAATTATAGGTTCCATATGATTCTAAGCCCATCCTAGGAGCAAGGAATGTTCTAGCACCCCCTGAGTACCTCCTGCCCAACTTGCTCCCCTGTGCCTCACCTGCTGTTTCAGCAACTCATTCTGTGTGACCAGCTCCTGCTTCCTTAAGAGGCCCCCTGCTCTTTCTGGGCTCCCAAATGCTTTTGGCGGAGAAGACGGAGGGGCCTGGATGCTCAGTGCCTCCTCCAGGGCCTGAGATTAGGGAGAAAGGAGATGCAGTCATCAGCAGGAGCTCCCCGAAGCCAAATCCCTATGGGGGTGTCATCCTCAGGGATCTTCTTCCTGATAGTACTGGCAATAACAATAACCAGCACCACCAGTGCTAAATAAATGCTACCCTGTTTATATGCACTCTACACACACATCATGTCAGTGAGTCTCTAAACAGTCCTATAAAGAAAATACTATGATTATCATCCCCATTTCACAGATGTGAAAACCAAGGTTTGGAGAGCTGACGTGACTTGTCCAAGGTCACACAGCTAGTAAGTGGCAAAGCAGAGATTCAAACCCAACATATACTCTTACCCAGCAAGCTAAACTGGGGTCCTCATGAAGAAGGTGGAATCCCCACTATCTTGCAGAGTCATGGCTCAAGTCTTAGATACAAACCCCAAAGGATATTTGGGGGAGCTTCAGTCTCCCTAAAACTGCCCTGCTGAGATTCTTCAGCTTCTGTTGGATTCTTCAGCTTCAGTCTCCTTTCATTCCCACCCAAACCAAGCCTTCCATCTTCAATTTGTCAGTAGTTAGACTGGATTTTAATTTCTATATAGTTAATATTTTACCTACCACTGAAAATAGGCTGAAACATCACCTAACAACATTAGGAAAATAAAAAAGAAAAGCACTCTCAATCTACCATGTTCACAAAATACTTCCTTTTACGTAAACTATCTTCTTAAAAGATTTCCATTAACTGCTCCAACTCTGTCAACATGGCACTTTTAGAACTCTGGACACCTCTCAAGCTGGCCAGTTGACCTGGACTTACCACCACCTGGACTTCAGTCTCTGGTCAGCAGGGACTCTGCTCACTTGCTACATGTCACCCTCCATTCCTCCACAGACCGTGGAAAATAGAGCAGACTGTCCCCACTCAGGCCTCCACTCAGTCTTCTCTGCTCCCACAGACACACTAGGAAACTGCTGGACCAAGAGGGAACCCAGGATGCTCCAAGAGGGAGTTAGGGCTCCACTTTACCCTCCACTCTACCCCACTTTTTAGATGAGAAGACTGAGGTCCAGGGACAGGAAGAGATGTGTCTGAACTCACAAAGAAAGCTGGCCACCTGCCTCACATTACACATCCACAGGGGTGTCTCTGTCCCCAATTTTGCCAAGAAAACTTACAGATTTGTCTTTACAATCAGCAGTATAGACAATAAATACTTTGCCTGGATTTAAATCCCCGAGTCCTGAGTACCTCAGCTCAGGACAGATCTTTTTTTTTTTCTTTTTTTTGGAGAGACAGAGTCTCACTTTATCGCCCTCAGTAGAGTGCTGTAGCATCACAGCTCACAGTAACCTCCAACTTCTGGGCTTAAGCGATTCTCTTGCCTCAACCTCCTGAGTAGCTGTGACTACAGCTGTCTGCCACAATGCCCAGCTATTTTTTGTTGCAGTTTGGCTGGGACCAAGTTTGAACCCCCTACCCTCGGTATATGGGGCCAGTGCCCTACCCACTGAGCCACAGGCGCTGCCCCAGAACAGATCTTTTTTCTCCTCTGAGAAGGTCCTAGGAGCCCCAGACTCAGCATAGTCAATGATTATAAAACACTAAAAACAAATAGAAAGGGGTGTCCCAGCTGGCCTTGGGCCCAGTGACTACCACCCCCATGCTGGAGCCTGCCATGACCAGGGGAGGGAGGCAGAGGGAAGGAAACACAATCGCACAGAAGGAAAAGCTAAGCCACAAATGTAGTTCCTCCAGACCTCCACAGCGTGCCCTTCCAAAGTTCCCTCCTATAGGCTCACTCCCCTTAACTCCTCCCTTAACTCCAGCAGGTTGGTAGGGATACAGCAATTCCAACAAGAGCTCAGATGGTGAAACTGAGGCCCTGAGAGGCTGGGGTGGCTAAGCCAGGCCTAGATCCAGCCCAGACCTGCCTGTCTGCTGCCACCCTACCTAGGCTCCGACCAGAGGGTTTCTGCTTTCTCCAGCCCACCCTGGGTGGGCTCCCTGGGTCCCACTTCACAAGCCTGTGCTCATTCACTAATCCCTTTACCAAGTATTTCCTGAACACTTGCTTGGTGCCAGGCACCATGCGAGGCACCTGTACACATCCTGGTGAGGACAGGCACCTCCCACCACTGTATGGGAGGATAGAGAAGGAAGTAAGTGATCACAACGAAATGTGAGCAGGGGCATGAAAGAAGTCACTGGTACTTTAGAAGCAGGGTAACCCGAAGGAGATTTGGGGAAGGCTTTGCTGGGGATGTGGTGGTAAAGCTGACTCTGATGAGCAGCAGTGTGGCGAAGTGAGGGGTAAGGAAGGCCTGCAGGGCCAAGTGCACAGGCTCTCTGGGGCTGGGTCACTCAGGCTGTGTGTGGGACAAGCAGAGGAGGCGGAACTTGGGAACTGTGAGGCTAGCCTGCTGACTGAAGAGTCACCCTTCCTTATCTGAAGGGTTGGGAACATCAGCAAACACAGTGAGTATTGCAGCTGGACTTAGGAAACCCTGCCCACCTAGGGACCAGCGCCCCAGTGCCCACCTTGTTGAGCCGCTGGATCTCCTTTTCCTGGTACTCCCGCTGCCGGGTGAGTGGGCTCAGCTGATCCTGCAGGTACTTGACCTTCTGGCGCAGCTCCTTGGCCTCTGCTGTCAGCTGCTCCTTGTCGGTCTGCAGAGAACAGGGGGTTGGTGAGCAGAAGCCTCTCCAGGAGGCAGAGATGCTCTGCCCTGCCTGCCCCAGCCCTCACCTGGGCATAATTTCTCTCATCCTCAGCCACCATGCCACAAGGCTCCGGTGTAAGGCACCTGGGGTCAGTGCAGCTATGCCAATATGGTCCTGCCCTTGTTATGTATCAATTAAACACAATAACCACCAAAAAAGAGGGTGCTTGGTTGAGTGATAAGCCCTGAATTCTGATGCCAGCTTCTCTACCAGCCAACTGAGAGCCAACAACTACTACAACCCTTTCCCGTCTAAGCCAACTCCCCTGTCATGACTATGCCGTTACTAACACGAGGCACAGGGGGACCACAGGAGGGCTGTGAGCCTCAAAACTAAATGCAAAACTTTGTGTGCAGTTTTCTAAAGAGAAAAGTAATATTCCACTAGATTCACACAGGGTTCTTCCATGATTGACAAAAAGTGATAAACAACTGATAATCCCTAAAAGACCTTTCAGTTTTTATAGTCCCTGAGTCTAGCAGGGAGATGACACCCAACATAAGGCAGAAAGTATTCCTCCAGAGAGAAACAAATAAAGTACTATAGGGTTAAAAGGAAGATCACTGCAGCTGACAAGAAACCAGGGAAGGCTTCAAGGTGGAGGCACCACTCCCATACCCATTATGGAACCATCAGGGCTTCATCACAGATGGCCACATTCTTCTGGAATGGCCTTTAGAGAGCATTAAGTCATAGCCCCTTTATAAGATGGGAAACAAATGTCCAGAGAGGGGAGGTGACTTGCCTAAGCTGGAGCGAGGACCCAGGATTCCTAATTCCACGACTCTCTCCCCTTTATGTTTAAACTTAGGAATGGCAGCACGGTGCAGACACACCCCAGATGAACTGCATATTTCTATGTGTATGGTGGGGAGGTGTCTGGAAACAGATAACCAAAATGGCAACAGTGGTTACCTCTGGGGAGGGCCTGAATTCAGGTGTGGGCAGTGGTTCAAGAAAACATTTACTTGAACTGTATTGTGTAAACATTTTTTTTTTCTTGTAGAGACAGAGTCTCACTTTATCGCCCTTGGTAGAGTGCCGTGGTATCACATAGCTCACAGCAACCTCCAACTCCTGGGCTTAGGCGATTCTCTTGCCTCAGCCTCCCGAGTAGCTGGGACTACAGGCGCCCGCCACAACGCCCGGCTATTTTTCTGTTTTGCAATTTGGCCAAGGCCGGGTTTGAACCTACCACCTTCGGTATATGGGGCTGGCGCCCTACTCGATGAGCCACAGGCGCCGCCCAAAACATTTTACAACTATGTATTCACATCATGTGATTAGGGGATAAGCTACAGGAGTTAGTTTTCATCCAGCCCTACAGGAGTTAGTTTTCATCCAGCCCAATATTTTACAAACTACCCAGTGAGCTGTTTCTAGCTAAAGATTGCTGAGGACAGCCTTGGTCAGAACTTGTGGGAGCCATTCTGGCATCCTGGCTCCAGGGGTCCTCAGACGAAGCATGGCCTCTGTGGCCCTTATCTACAGAGCCACACATGGTCTTGAAAAGCCCTGTCTTCCCTCTGGCTGACAGGGAAGAGCCATCAGATTCCAGGGATTCCTCTCACCTTTCAAAGTAAGTGAAGGGAAGGGACCAAAGCGCCAGGATGTGTGACTGTGAGTCACCAGATGTGACAGTGCACTGAGGAGAAAAGATAACAAGCGTCCCTCCTAACCAGACACAGGCTGACAGCTTAGATAAAGCCGCTGGTGGCCCATGCTGATGGGAGGGACTCTGAGAGGAACTCAATCTCTGTTGAAAATGTCCATTTTTAAGTTAGGCAAAAGAAGCCCTCCCTGGTTCCTGTGAAGGGGAAGATGACATGATGTAAATATAATCTCCTGAGAGTCTGGGAGTCCAACAGCCTCTCCTTGCTGCTCCAGGATCCCGAAGGACCTTGGCTGGTCTCAGTCACACACACAAGACAGAGCAGATGCTGCTTCTTCAGAAGCCTCGTCCCTGGTCCCCTTATACCCACTCTCTGACCCCTGTAACTTCCTCTTGGTGGGACTTAATATGACTTTACTTACTTGTTTCAGTACCTGTTGTTTAGTGACTCCTCCCTGCCAGGGCAGGGCTGCACTGTTCATGCTGAACCTCTGTGCCCAGCACAGTTCCCAGGGTATGGCTCTGCTGAAAGCTGCCCAGCAGCAAAAATAAATGAGGCTCTCATGCTTCAGCCCTTCACAGCCTCGCCACCACTGCTCTGGACACTTAGCAGGGCCCTACTCCCACCAAGTGCCATAGATTAAGCCTGCTTATTTCTTGTACACCTCTCCTTTCTTATATACTTCCCTAGACCCTAAGATTTTAATTGAACAAAAAATTCTTTTGAGGGTGGCACCTGTGGCTCAAAGGAGTGGGACGCTGGGATGCCGGCCCCACATGCCAGAGGTGGCAGGTTCAAACCTAGCCCTGGCCAAAAACCACACACACACAAAAAAAATTCTTTTGAATGAAAACAAGAAAATTTGAAAAGAGGTAGCTAATCCAACCTCCTCAATTTTCAGATGGGAAACTGAAGCATGGGCACACATGCCTGAGCCTTTGGTCACATAGTTCTTTGTCTCTGGAGCTGGAACCCTGGCTCTCTGACTCCTGCCCCCAGCTTGTTTGCTCCCCTGAGCTTTCTACTAGCTAACAGGAGGGAAGCTGACTCTACAGAGACCAGCAGTCACACTCGCCTCTTCCATTTCAATCTTGGACTTGGCCAGGAGGAGCTTTCGGTCAAAGTCACGTTGTTTCTGTTCCCGCTCAGCCTCCAGCTCAGTCACCTGCTTCTGTAGGTCTGCCAGCTTCTGGCGCAGCTCAGTGATCTGGGTTCAGCCGCAGAGAGGGAAGCGTGTGAGGGTGGAGTGTGGGGTGTGCCTGGGATGCAGGCAGGGCTGGGCACGGCCACCCTCCAAGGCTCAAAGCTCTGAAGAGGCAGTGAGATGAAGACCTGGCTGCTCTGTGAGCATGGCCAGAGACCCTGTATTACCTTCTGCTCATACTGCTGCTTCATGGATCGGAAATGCTGGTCCCACTGCTTGTTTACTTCCAGCAGCTGTGGGGAGAGGCTGGGGTTAGCGGGAGACAAGCAGGGAAGGGACAAGGAGCGTCAGCTCCCGCCCCACCCACACCAGCATCCTAAGGTGCTCCTGGTGTGTGTGAATAGTGGCTATAGACACTGTCTCCACCTCTCCCCTCTTAAACATTCAATGCTGTTCCAAGGCACTCACCTCTTTGGATTGCTGCATTTTACCCTTGCCAGGAGAAAAAGATTAACACTAAGACAAGGAAACCATACATTCTTTTGGAGTGCAATTATGGAACACATACCTCCATAGAGGGAACTTTGGGACTATATATTAAAATTTCATATTTTCATCATCTTTAACCCAGTAATTCCACTCTGAAAAATTTAATCAATGAAACATTTATGCAAGTGTACAAAAACATATATACAAGGCTGATTGATCATCTCAGCAAAGTCTGTATTGCAAAAAAACCCAGAGGCAAAACTGACATAGGAAATAGAATAAGAAAATTATATTATAAACATATAATGTGCAGTTGTTAAGAAAATAAGGCAGGCTGGCACCTGTAGTTCAGTGGGTAGGGTGCCAGCCACATACACCGGGGATAGCAGGTTCAAACCTGGCCCAGTCCTGCTAAACAACAATGACAACTACAATAAAAAAATAGCCAGGCATTGTGGTGGGCACCTGTAGTCTCAGCTACTTAGTAGGCTGAGGCAAGAGAATCAATTAAGACCAAGAGTCTGAAGTTGCTATGAGCTGTGACTCCATGGTACTCTACTGAGGGCAACATAGTGAGACTCTGTCTCAAAAAAATAAAAGAGAAGAAAAGAAAAGAAGGTAACAGGCCAGGTGTGGGGGCTTGCCCCTAAGATCCCAGCACTTTGGGAAGCTTAAGTGAGGATTTTGTTTTTGTTTTGTTTTTTTGAGATAGGGTCTCACCCTTTTGCCCTGGGTAGAGTAGTGTGGCATCATTGCTTCCAGCAATATCAAACTCTTAGACTGGAGTAGCACTCTTGCCTCAGCCTCCCAAGTAGCTAGGACTACAGGTACCCTCAACAATGCATAGCTAGTTTTTCTATTTTTAGCAGAGAGGGGGTCTTGCTCTTGTTCAGCCTGGGAGGTGAAGATTTTTTTTTTTTTTTTTGAGACAGAGCCTCAAGCTGTCACCCTGGATAGAGTGCTGTGGCATCACAGCTCACAGCAACCTCCAATTCTTGGGCCTCAAGCGAGTCTCCTGCCTCCACCTCCCAAGTAGCTGGGAATAAAGGTGCCTGCCACAAGGCCCGGCCATTTTTTGGTTATAGCCATCATTGTTGTTTGGCAGGCCCAGGCTGGATTCGAACCTACCAACTCAGGTGTACATGGCTGGTGCCTTAACCCATTGAGCCACAGGCGCCGAGCCTATTTCTTTTTTTTTTTTTTTTTTGAGACAGAGTCTCACTACTTCGCCCGCAGCAGAGTGCCGTGGTGTTACAGCTCACAACAACCTCCAACTTTTGGGCTTAACTCTTTGTCTTGCCTCAGCCTCCCAAGTAGCTGGGACTACAGGCGCCCCCCACAGTGCCCAGCCATTTTTTGGTTGTAGTTGTCATTGCTGTTTGGCACGCCCGGGCTGGATTTGAACCTGTCTGCTCCAGTGTATGTGGCTGGCCCCCTAGCTATTGAACTATAGGCGCCGAGCCAGGAGGTGAAGATTTTTGAGGCCAGAAGTTCAGGACCAGCCTGAGCAACATGAAAAAAGAAAAAAGAAAAGAAGGCATCTACAATATTTACTCACTCCTAAAATTATGCTAACTTAATTATTTGCCATACTCTGATATAATAATTTCACAGGGAAGAAAAACAACCATACATCGTTAAATAAATAAAGCAATAGTATACAAGTATCCAGTGTTGGAGCTCAGATAACAATACCCCAAAGTGAAGGCCTCTGAAGCACATTTTCTGTCTGACCCTTTCCCATTCCCCATCTCTCACCCTTCATCCTTCCCCAAAGCTAACCACAGAAATTAGAATTACTCTTCCCCAAGGAGGGTCACAGAAACCAGAACCCCTCTCTTCCAAAGTTAGCCATAAAACCTAAAAATATTACTCTCATTTTCCTTCACCTTTCTTTCTAGGAGCTGGCCATAAAGAAATTCTCTGACCTATCGCTGGGTAACAGGAGGTCATAAGACCCACATTCTAAAAGGGGTTTTGCCCTATATGCAAGGGGAAACATAAGAAACCAAGAAGAATCCACACAGAGAGGGCTCACTGAGTTTCCCCACTCAGTCTATTACCATTAGATCATTTTCTTTTTGTTCAGTCATATTTCTATATGGCTGTCCACTCTTATCTAAGCATTAAAATGGGCAGTTTTCCCTGTATCTTTAGGCCTTCATTCTGAGGGCTCCACATTGTATAAACTTGGATTAAATCAACCTGTTATTCTTTTCACTTGTGAACCTGTCTTCTGTGATGAGAGTGTTAGCTGTGACCCTTTTGATTGTCATAATGTCTACACTAATTTCAAAAACATTGTATATGATAAAAATTACCAAGAAATGAAGGAACATGGCACATGTTAAAGATATGGATAGATATTTTCAAGGACAGTTAATTTTTTTTTTAAAAAGGAAAGAAGAAAAAATAACCTGTAAAGCAGTATATTCATACATAATTTTTCTGCATTGAAAAAACTGAGAAATAGGTTGGTGCCTGTGGCTCAAAGGAGTAGGGTGCCGGCCCCATATGCTGGAGGTGCAGGTTCAAACCCAGACCCGGCCAAAAACTGAAAAAAAAAATTAGACATTGGGGTAGCGTCTGTGGCTCATCGAGTAGGGTGCCAGCCCCATATACCAAAGGTGGCAGGTTCAAACCCAGCCTTGGCCGAATTGCAAAACAGAAAAATAAAAATAGCCAGGCGTTGTGGCGGGCACACGTAGTCCCAGCTACTCGAGAGGCTGAGGCAAAAGAATCACCTAAACCAGGAGTTGGAGGTTGCTGTGAGCTATGTGACACCACAGAACTCTACCCAGCGAAACAAATACACACTTTGTCTATAAAAAAAAAAAAAAAAAAAAAAGAAAGAAAGAAAAAACTGGGAAATGGCTCGGTGCCCATAGCTCAGAGGTTAGGGCTAGCCACACACATCAAGGCTGGCGGGTTTGAACCTGGTCTGGGTCTGCTAAACAACAGTTACAACTGCAGAGCAGCGCCTCATCGAGTAGGGTGCCGGCCCCATATGCTGAAGGTGGCAGGTTCAAACTCAGCCTCAGCCGAACTGCAAAACAAAAACAGCCAGGCGTTGTGGCAGGTGCTTGTAGTCCCAGCTACTCAGGAGGCTGAGGCAAGAGAATCGCCTAAGCTCAGGAGTTGGAGGTTGCTGTGAGCTGTGTGACACCATGGCACTCTACCGAGGGTGATAAAGTGAGACTCTGTCTCTCAAAAAAAAAAAACAAAACAAAAAACAACAACAACAATTACAACTGCAACAACAACAAAAATAGCCGGACATTGTTGTGGCAGGTGCCTGTAGTCCCAGTTATTGGGATGCTGAGGCAAGTGAATCACTTAAGCTCAGGAGTCAGAGGTTGCTGTGACACCACAGCACTCTAATAAGGGCAACATAGTGAGACTCTGTCTCAAAAAAAAGAAAAGAAAAGAAAAAACTGAAAAATATGCTATGAACTGTTATATACTATGGGCTATCTCTAGGAAGAGAGGTTCTTGATGTTTTCATTATATTACTTTTGAAATCATAAAAAGCCCTTTATGACAATACAAAAAGAAAACTAAAATTAATATAAAGCACATAAATAGACTTTCAAATGTGCTGGAGGACCAGGAAGTGGAGGAAGGGTTGGGAGGGTCTGGAGAAGGACTCCAGCCATGAGGACAGGGGGGCTAGACAGAATAGAGAATAATGTCTGCCAAAAAGGGACTAGCCTTCGACCTCGGGTCTGTAAGGACTGGGGTCTGTAAGGAGTGGGGGTGGGGGTGGGGGTGGGGAAGGAACACATGTGAGATAGGAGGGAACAGCCTAAACGTCTGGAGCCTCTGGGCTGGTTGGGAGCTGTGTTACAGGAGCCTCAGGTCCTCGCCTTCTGTGACAGCCCTCCCTGAACAGCTGCCTGGAGACAGAAGACTCCACTCCCCACCCTTAACTCGTGAAACTTGCCTAAGTTTTCAAAACTTCTTGCACCATGCAGGGTTTACCATGACAGCCTCCCTAAACTACTCCCTCAAGAATTTTAAGCCAAGCCCCAAATGTCACCCACCTCAGAATGTGTCCTGTAGACTGGGGACTGATCAAGAGAAGATAGCCCAGGGAAGGCAGCAGACCTTACCCATGGGCAGAGGTTCAGTGGCCACCATGGCAACTCCCCACAGTGACCTGGAACCCACCAGAGACACAAGGCCAGGGAAGGCCTTCGTCCTGCTCTCCCTGACCACGGTGCCCCTCCTGCCACCTACCTCAGTGCGCTGCTGCTCTAGCATCTTCACCTTCTTCTCAGCTGCACCCAAGGCCCCCACCTCCGGGCCCTTATTCGCCGTCATACTAGCCTGGGAGAAACACAGAGAGGCCTTCAGCAAAGCTCCCAATACAAATGATCTTACTTACTCCCTGCTTCTCTAAGGCCCCTCACCTCCTGTGGCCCCAACCCTCTGTCTCCTACTTCCCCAGTCCTCTCACCCACCAGGGTCCCCTGGCCATCCCAGCCATGACTACATTTTCCTTGCAGAAGTCCATCAAGACGATCATCTCCTCCCCTGACTCATGCCGGCTGCCACACCCTCTCACCTTTCCTTCTCCCCTTGCTGCAGCCATCCTCCCTGCTGAGGCACAGTTTCTAAGGCACCACCAGCAACTGTCCCCTCCCAACTATACACGCATCAGCCAAAAACCCCTGGCCTAGAAAACAAGACTTACATATATTTTAAAGTTCTAGTTTTTTTTTTTTAAACATCTCACTCTGTCACCCTGGGTGGAAAGCCATGGCATCATCAACCTCAAACTTTTGGGCTCAAGTGATCCTCAAGTGATCCCTATTTTTAGTAGAGAGGGTGCCTTGCTGTTGCTCAGGCTGATCACAAACTCCTGAGCTCAAGCAAACTGCCCACTTTGGCCTCCCAGAGTGCTAGGATTACAGGAATGAGCCACTGTGCCCTGCCTAAAGTTTTATAAAACTTTTATAAAAGTTAAAGTTCTATAAAATGCTTGAGAAACATTTTTAGAAAGATGAAAAAATAAACAAAGATGTATGTGTATACATAATTAGTCTCAAAGTCCTGGCTCAAGTAATCTTCCTACCTGAGCCTCCCAAAGTGCTGGGATAAAGGTATGAGCCACCATGCCTGGCCAATACGATTAGTACGCAAATACATGTATGTATTTCCTAGCTCTGTCCTCTGGAAGGGGCTAAAGCAGTGACACCTCAGTAACAACGAGCACACCTAGTGCCTAGAGCTTGGTTCTTAAATATTACTTTTTAATAAAAAGAAACAGTGTTCTGGCTCAGTACCCATAGCTCAGTGGTTAGGGTGCTGGCCGCATATACCGGGGCTGGTGGTTCAAACCTGGGCTGGGCCTGCTAAACAATGATAACAATAACAAAAAAAATAGCCAGGCACTGTGGTGGCCACCTGTAGTCCCAGCTACTTGGGAGGCTGAGGCAAGAGAATCACTTAAGCCCAAGAGTTTGAGACTGCTGTGAGCTGTGATGCCACAGCACTTTACCAAGGGTGACATAGTGAGACTCTGCCTCACACCCACACAAAAAGAGGCTCAGAACCAAAAAATGGCTGGGCGTTGTGGCGGGCGCCTGTAGTCCCAGCTACTTGGGAGGCAGAGGCAAGAAACTCACTTGAGCCCAGGAATCGGAGGTTGCTGTGAACTGTGATGCCACAGCACTCTATCCAGGGTGACAGCTTGAGGCTCTGTCTCAAAAAAAAAAAGAAGACGCTTGGCACCTGTAGCTCAAGTGTCTGGGACGCCAGTTCCATACACCGAGCTGGTGGGTTTGAATCCAGCCTGGGCCTGCCAAACAACAATGACAACTATAACCAAAAAATAGCCAGGTGTTGTGGCAGGTGCCCATGGTCCCAGCTGCTTGGGAGGCTTAGGCAGGAAAATCGCTTAAGCCCAAGAATCTGAGGTTGCTGTGAGTTGTAACACCACAGCACATTTGTAACACCAGAGCACTCTACTGAGGGTAACAGTTTGAAACTCTGTCTCAAAAAAAAAAAAAAAAAAAAAAAAGGAAAAGAAAAAGAAACCGGGTTCTTTAGCAATGTGGTTAATTCCAGGGCTGAGACAGAGAAAACCTTTCTTTTTTTTTTTTTTTTTTTTGCCCGTGGTAGAATTCCATGGTTTCATAGGTCCCCCAGTAGCTGGGACTTCAAGTGCCTGCCACAAGGCACAGTTACTTTTTCTATTTTTAGTAGAGACTGGATCTCGCTCTTGCCCAGGCTGTTCTTGAACTCCTGAGCTCAAGCGATCCACCCACCTTGGCCTTCCAGAGTGGAAAATATTTGTTTGGCAAGTTTGGAGAATCTTGAAATGCCAGAAAGCAAGGAACTGCTCAAAATAATAATAAAAACAACAACAACAACAATAGGGGCGTGTCAATAGGGCACAGGAGAGAACTTGAAAAAGTTTCTACGGCCAAAGCTGGAACAATTTAAATAGCAAAAGTATGAAATAAACATTCTTGAGTTCCCACAGATAGAAAAAGGTGAATAAATAAATAAATAAATGGGGGAGAAAGGATAGCTCTTCTTTACAAAGGAATCCCAATTAATAAATGTAGAAAAGAAAGAGTGGAAATAGAAATCACTATTAGAATAGTACAATAATAATCACTACGGATGATATCATCAACAGGCGCTAAATTAGTGAGTTTAAAAAGAAATAGGGGCTCAGTGCCCATCGCACAGTGATTATGGCTCCAGCCACGTATACTGAGGCTGGTGGCCTTGAAACCGGCCCGGACCAGCTAAAACACAACAATGATAACTGCAACAAAAAAATAGCCAGGTGTTGTGGTGGGTACCTGCAGTCCCAGCTACTTGGCAGGCTGAGGCAAGAGAAATTGCTTAAGCCCAAGAGTGAGGTTGCTGTAAGCAAGACGCCCAGGTGCTCTATCAAGAGTGACTCTGTCTCAAAATAAATAAATAAATAAAATAAAAACAAACAAATAAATAAAAAGAAATAGGATATTTGCATAGTCTCAAAGTTCTCCTCAAGAATGAATTAGTCCCTTTATTATGGAGACACCTGACAGACACCACCTTAAGCACTTGGTGAAAGCTAACAGTAGCAAGACAGCCTGACATCACGTACTCCCGATGTGTACTGCAGACGCTGATGTACACATCAGTGAGGCTCCTGCCCAAACCTATAGCCTTACTTTAATCATGAGAAACCATCAAATAAAACCCAAATTGAGAAACATTCTACAAAATAAACAAGAGTGTCAAGGCATTAAAAATAAGGAACAATTGCAACTGTCAGACAGCCAAGGAAACTAAGGCAATAACTTAAATGCTGTGTGTGATGCTGGATTCAATCCTGGGGCCAATAAACGACATGAGTGAAAAACTGGTAAAATTTGAATAAAGTTGATAGTTCAGTTAATAATACCGATGTTAATTCCTAGTTTTGATGACTGAAACAGTTATGTAAGTTGTTACCATTAGGGGAAACTAGGAGACAGGGACTCTTTGGACTACTTTTGCAACTTTTCTGTAAGTATAAACTGTTATGTCAAAATAAAAAGTTTCTATTTTTTTTTTTTTTAAATAGAAAATGCTGGGGTAAAACAGCTGAGGAGTCCAGAGGCTAAGAGTCCAGAAATCAAGCATTGTCTCTATCTCCAAGCCTCTCCTTGACGTAGGCTGACATCCTCACCCTCTCTGGGTTTCAATACACAGAAGAGGGTCTGTGCAGGCCCCATCCATCTACTACCTGGAGTCAGATTCCATTCTCAGCCTCACCAGCTTCTCCACATTCCCCCTAGGCGTGGGGCAGAATTTCTGAGGCTCAGGCGCCCCCTGCAGACACAAACCTGTAAGCACACCATAGACCAAGGAGCAAGGTGAAGGCCAGGGGGTGGAGCTAGGGGAGGGCCCTAAGGTAAAGTGGCCTCCTTTGACAAAGGGGAGAGAAGGGCCTGTCCCCTTGCAATCTGCTCCACCTGGAAGGGAGCTGAGTTTAGCAAAAGTTAGCAAGTTGCTGACGAGGGAGGAAATGGGGGATGCTGAGCTCCTAGGTGAGGTACCCTGGAAGTGAGCCATAGAGTCAATAGAGCTGGCCCTAGCCACCAAGTCTATTGTCAAAAGCTACAGCTAATGATCACTGTTTACTATGCTAAGCCTACTTTACACACATAGCATCACCAAATCCTCACAACAACCCCTTGATCTAGGTATCACTAACTCCATTTTACAAAGGAGGAAACTGAGGCCCAAGGGTCTTTTGTAACTTGTCCAAGGTCATAACTGGTATGAGGTGGAACCAGTATTATACACTCATGTGATGCCAGGGCATGTGCCTCACTCCTCCCTATAACACACACCACTTGTGGGATAGGTAACCCAGGGGTGCCAGGGAAAGTTGCTCCCACTCTCAGGCAGTGAGACTATCTGGCCTTCCAGGGTAGTAAAGGGAGATGAGCTGATATTAAAAGGCTTTGTAAGAGTAAAGAGGCTTGCTCATAAACTCCCACACCTGAGACGGCAGAGTCCATATGTCACTTCCACAAAGGACACACAGGGCCACACACAAAGGATCCAATCTGAGGGGCAAATGGAAAAAGGGAGGATCCCAAGAGGGGCTGGGATGCGGAAGACAAGGGAAGGGCAGACTTTAGCCATTTACTAGCATATTTCTCTGGCCATGACCCACATCTGCCTGACAACAGGTAACACAGGAATCTTGATTACATGATGTCACAAGACCTCTCCAAACCTACTGTCACAGCTGTGAAGTAGGATAATACTACCAGCCCTGCCTACCTTCTATGTAGGGAGGAGGCCCAAGTAAAATAATGGATTTACCAGTCCTGGGTAAGCTCTAGTAATAAGGAATTAAGTTATTAGGATAATTACACAGGTGTAGGGTTTGTTAAAGGCATTGAGCCCTGATGCATAGCAATTAAAACCCCATTAAAGGGGGTAAAAGACCATGTTGGCCAAGAGTTGGGACTGAGCTCTGCAGCAAGGGAAATGGCACAGACTGGGAAAGGGGACAGAAACAGCTCCTGCCTAGACACCAGATGTGAGCCAGGAATGGAGGGAGGATGGGGAAAGCAGGCCACCCTGCAGTGTCACCAGACAATGCTGATGCTAGTCAACACCCTCCTCTCCCCATTTGAGAGGCTCCAGGAATGCAATCATAAGAACTTAGCAGAATCCCCAGAGAAGCTTGCTCAACCAAATACCCTAATTCTGCCAGGACTATTGGAGATGTTAAGCTAACTTTGGGGAGCCACCCTTAAGAGAGACCTTAACAGAGCTGGGCACGGTGGCTCATGCCTGTAATCCTAGCACTCTGGGAGGCTGAGGTGGGAAGATTACCCTGAGCTCACAGGTTCAAGACCAGCCTGAACAAGAGTGAGACCTATCTCTAAAAATAGCTGAGCATTGTGGTGGACACCTTTAGTTCCAGCTACTTGGGAGGCTGAGGCAAGAGCATCATTTGAGCCCAAGAGTTTGAGGTTGCTGTAAGCTGTGATGCCACAGCAGTCTCCTGATCTACTGAGGGTGACAAAGTGAGACTCTGTCTCAAAAAAAAAGAGAGACCTTAACAAATTGGAATGTGTTCAGGGAATGTACCCAGACTGAGCAAAGATCTCAGTGCTACCTTCTATGAGCAATAGCTGAAGGAACTGGAGCTATTCAGAGAGAGGAAAGAAGGCTCCTATAGTGCCACAATGACTACTGGCAGCCTCCAAGCATGACTTTTAGGCCAAGCTAAGGAAAGAGTCACCTACCAACTAGAACCAGTGGCACTGGGTGCCAGAGGGAGTAAGGTCACTGTCACTGATGGGTGATGGGATGAGCAGGGGCTGGGTACTGGCAATCAAGGATGCTGTGGAAGCAATTTCTGACCATGTACCTGCTGCTGTCCGGCCACCTCCTTCTTTCCTGCACCTTCCATCTTCGGTGAGAGTGGCCACCCAGAGGTACCTTCTTTGTTGCCACTGCTCATCAACAACTTCTTGAGCTCCATATTTTCCTCCCTGAGTTGGAAACAAAAAGAGAGGTCACATGCTGGTCCTGGATCAAGAAGCCTGTGGGGCCTTGACCCACCATCACATGAGCTACATCTGAGTCCTGGGAACATAGGAAGATCCTAAAACCTGCTTTCAGGGAAAACCAAAAAAGGCATCATTAAGCCACCTTGCTGGCAATCTGTGGGCTTCCCTAGAATCTTTGATCCGCAACGGCAGGGTTTCCCCAGATGTAGGATCTCTATATACACAAGGTCCTTAAGATGTACTCAAACACTGCATTCAATATCCCTGGCGTTACACCCTCCCAAGTATCATCAAATTTCCCAGGTAGAGCATGAGAAAGTCTGAGTGTGGTACTAACAGGTCCCAACCTGAGCACCTCTCCCGTGCTTACTAGTCCCCTCGATAACACAGCAGGGGCAAAGCTGTAGGCTCAGAGCCTTCCAGGAACAATGGCACTTCATCAGAGCCAGTTTTCATTGTATTTACTTTTGAGTTACCTTCTATCTGTTATAGGTAATGCTTTTTTCCATTCACTTCAGTTTCCTTTATAATTTTAAGTAAACATATGAATCAAGTTAAGCAAATAAGGTACGTGATATGCATATCTTAAGGATGATGGTGTGGATTCAGGTTGGACTGAAATACGGAACACATTTATTTAGGTTTTATTTGCTAGCTGGGTTTCCACTTAATAACAGAAAAACCAAGAAGTAGGTGACTTTCCCAGACCATACTACAAGCCTTTTAAGCACTTGTACTCTTGCCTTCCAATCCATGAGTCTTTCTTCCAGGTTGGGTTTTTGGATGCATAAATGCAGTATTGACGGCTATAAACCCTAACTACTTCCTTAGCCATCCAAAGGTAAATAAATATACACTGATTCCAAATTTCAAGAGGGCTTATGAGTTCAACATTACTGTGCCCACACTTGTGAATTTTATATTCTCCTGTTGATTCTAAAACCCCAGAGTGGCAAGCATCATCTATAACACAGACCTCTCTTGCATGTACTAGAGCCCAACTGGTACCCAGAAGATGGTGCATCACCCAAATTATCCAAGACCACAATGCAGGTAGGAGGTCACAGTCACTGATGGGTGATGGGATGAGGAGGAGCCACTCAAGTGGATGGAAAGCAAGAAGAGCTGGGCAGCGCATCTGGCTCAATGAGTAGGGCGCCGGCCCCATATACCAAGGGTGGCAGGTTCAAACCCGGCCCCAGCCAAACCGCAACAACAACAATAAAAAATAGCCAGGCATTGTGGTGGGTGCCTATAGTTCCAGCTGCTTGGGGGGCTGAGGCAAGAGAATTGCCTAAGCCCAGGAGTTGGAGGTTGCTGTGAGCTGTGATGCCACAGCCCTCTACCGAGGGTGACAAAGTAAGACTCTGTCTCAAAAAAAAAAAAAAAAGAAGAGCCACCTTCTCATTGTAAGACCACAGCAAGTCCGTGCTTCTCTCTGGGCCTCAGTTCCCTTCCATACAATGAGGGGTTTGGCATACATAATTACGAAAGGCCCTTCAAGCTTGGACAGCCAAGGTCAGTGTTTCCCAAAGGATGATCCTGGGCCCACCCAGAGATCCTTGGTGAAATGCAGACCTCAGGCCCACCAACTCAGAATCTCACAGAGGGAAGGGTAGGAGTCCCTGATCCTTGACCCTGGTTAAGCCTGGGCCTTCCAGTCCAGAGGAGGCGCCTTCATGTTCTCAGAAAGACAGAGTGGTCGGGATGGTGGCCAGCAGGGGGCAGCAAAGTCTCACGCCCCCTCTCAACATACCCTATTCCCAAACTGTTCCCAAGAAGTGCAATCTGTCTCTAACTTCTTCTGAAGCTCTCAAGGCACTCCATGCATAGATAATTCCCAAGATATTAAAAGGGTCAGGAAGAAAATACCAAAGGCACCAAGGAAAAGGATCAAAAGACCTGACAGCCAAACACAAGGCCCAAGGCCTCAGAACCTAGGTCTTCTACCCCCAAATCAGAGCTATGCACCACCCTTGCTCTGAGGGGCCCAGACTCACCGTAGCCTCTCAGCAGCCTGATCCCGCTGTTCCAGGCCCTTGTCCAGCTTGGCCTTCAGAGCCTCATTCTCCTTTCGAAGCTGCTCACACAGGGTCTGCAGGGCAAGTAGGTAGAGGGGGTAAGGGTGAGGGGGCATCCCAAATGTAGGTTGATGCTGAGGACAGGGAGGGGCTGCAGCCACTAGGTCCATCCAGATTCCTCTACATTTCCTGTCCCTTGAAAATCAGCCACAGAGCTACTGGTGCTCCAAGTCAGGCAGCCCCACGCCCTTCTCTTCCTTCATCAAGTTCCCACAGCCTCGAGCCCTCTTCCCCACCAGCCTTGCCCTGGCTGACTTCTCCTTCAAGTCTTAGTTTAAATGTCACCTCCTCAGAGAAGTCCTCCGTGACTTCCCCACACAGCTGAACTGCGTCACCTCCACCATCCTCACTCACAGTTCATGCACTCACCCATCTCCATACTGGGACAAATCAAGCTGAAGAACCATCTGTGTGGTTGTTTTAATATTCATCCCTCTCAGCCTCCACTAGTACCTGAGCTCCTGGAGGGCTGAGACCACTCCCCACACTTTTGTTACTACCCAATCCATCTCCAGCCCTGTTGAAGGAACACATGACCGAACAGCAGAATGGATGAATGAACAAACGAACAAGCCAAGCGAGACCTGGAGCAGGCCAGGGGCCTGTGAAGTTCGCTAATCTGCAGGGTGTGAAAGGCCTCCAGTGTTGTCAAATGTGAAGTTGGTAGGCAGTCAAGGCCACCAAGCTTGCATGGTACAGCTCAGGCTTCACCTCTGAGGCTCAGTTCCTTCCTCTATAAAGCGGATACACTGTTTCTCCTCTGCTTCCTTTGTGGGGTTGCTACAATGGCCAAATGAGCCCAGAAGAGTTGATACTGAATGAGGACCTATATGTTAGAGGGACTGCACTATGGGGACATGGAACAGGGGTCACAACTGGTTGTTGCGGTGGGCAGGGAAGGGAGGTGCCAACTAGCAGCACTGATGTCCAGCATCAGTACAACGTCATGTAATCTTTCAACAAATAAATACTCACGGTGCACCTAACTTGTGCCCGGTACCTGGCGAGGTGCTTGTCCATACTCTGCCTCCTCAGTGTCCCACAACTCCATTACTCCAGAGTAAGTAATTCATTTCTACTTTACAGGTCAGGAAACTGAGGTGAAGTGATATGCAGGAAGTGACACTCACCTCTGGAATTAAACTCCATAAACTGGTGTCCCTCTCCCAGTAAGGAAAGAGGAGAGAGGAGAGGGGTGGGGCCTGAGGTGAGGGACAGGGACAGAGCATACACCAAACATCCTTCTGCTCCCATCTGTCTTCAGGCACCTGCTAGAAGGAGGCCATCATGTGACTGGTTCTGGCCAATGGAAGAGGGGTAGAGGAGACATTCCCCCAGGCATAATTGTTGGGTCTCCAGTTCCCTGCAGCAGGGGCTGATGTGCAGCCTCAGACTCCCACGGGTACTAGATGATCGGGCCCCTGTCCCTCTGGGACTCTGAAGAAGGGCATGGAGCAGGAACAGCCCCTGGCACATGGAACAGAAAATGTTTGCTATGATATCTAGGGAGATTTCATGGTCTTTTGTTTGCTTTCTGACTAATACAGCAGTCTTGGGTTAGCTCTGAATTGGAGAGGGAAGAAATAGCTCTGAATTGGAGAGGGATCTGAGGCTAAGAAAACAAAATTATCCTTGCTGGTCCCTCCACCCCCTAGTGACTCACAGAAGGCCTAGGGCAATATGTGACCTTGGAAATGTTTGTTGAATGAACCAAGAAACAAATCAGTAAATGAATGAGGAGGAACCAGATTAATCTACCTCCACCCACATAAGATGCCATAGCCTGGGGCGAAGCCTGCAGGGAACAGAATATCCTTCTCCTGGTCCTAAGGGAAGGCCAGGGAAGGCCTCACTTACTTATCCTACCCTTCCACTCTGGAGGGTTGTTTCCTTGGAAAATGCCCTGATATATTGAGCAGCTTCTATGGCTCAGTGAGTAGGGCGTTGGTCTCATATACCGAGGGTGGTGGGTTTGAACCCGGCCTTAGCCAAAATGCTACAAAAATAGCCGGGCATTGTGGCAGGCCCACATAGTCCCAGCTACTCAGGAGGCTGAGGCAAGAGAATTGGCGAAGCCCAAGAGCTGGAGGTTGCTGTGAGTTGTAACACCATAGCACTTTACTGAGGATGACAAAATGAGACTCTCAAAAAAAAAAAGAAAGAAAGAAAGAAAGAAAATGCCCTGATATAAACCGGCCAATGGACAGGATCATCAGAAGTCACAAAGAACAGCACTTTCCTTCAAAGAGGTTAAGAAAGCTCATCTGTGAGTTCATTTGTTCATTCATTCATTCACCAAATGTGTACACAGTGCCAGACGCTGGGATGCAATGGTGTCTCCCACCCCTTGTGCAGCTTACATTCTAGCAGAGAGCACACACACAAAAAATACAATAAAATTATTATAACTATGATAAGACATCAGAAGGAAACAAGCAGAGGCCTGATATAAAAGTTAACAGGTTTGTGGGAGGCACAGGACGTACCTCCATTTCAAAGCTGAAAAGCAGATGCCAAGGTGTTCTTACCCCAGTCATGGCATCAGGCACACTTTGCTAGGGCTCAGTTTGGACACCTTGGAGCCTTGCCAGCATCTGACAGGGGTCTCCTCTCTCAACCTGGCCCTCTAGGCCCCCATAGCAAGCTCCATCTTTCATCCGGCCCCACCTCCCAAAGCACCCCTCTCTTTGAGGTGGGATGGGCATCCTGTGAGCTCCTGCCTACCCTTGCCAACATGAACCCTTCCCAAGGTCAAGCAAGGTAGACTCCCCTCCTCCCATCAGCTGGGCACTTGAGTGTCTGCTGACGTAAATGGTGCCATAAATCAGAGACTGGCACAGGAGGAGGATCCAGTACTCCCTGGTGTAAGGAGACTTCAAGTCATTATCTCTGTTGTTAAGATGACAGGTCCTTTGGAAGCCTCAGTTCCAGCCTTTTTGGAATGGCTGCCAATTATAATTGACAACTTCCCTACTCCTAAAGGCCTCAAAGCTAAGACCCCCTGGTCAGTGTGCAGGATTACCAATCTTTTTTTTTTTTCCCTTGAGATAGAGTTTCATTTTGTTGCCCTTGGTAGAGTACTGTGACGTCAGAGCTCACAACAACCTCAAACTCTAGGGCTCAAGTGATTCTCTTGTCTTAGCTTCCTGAATAGCTGGGACTACAGGGGCTCGCCACAATAAGCAGCTATTTTTAAAGACAGAGTCTTCCTCTTGCTCAGGCTAGTCTCGAACCAGTTCAGGAGATTCACCTGCCTCAGCCTCCCGGAGTGCTAGGATTCCAAGCATGAGCCACCGCACCTGGCCCTCATGATAAAATCTTAATAGTGACTCTTTCCTGGCACTGACTATGCTCTGGATTGTCCTAGATATTTCATGTATGCTGCCTCATCTAATTCAGCAATCCCATGAGGGAAGTGTTCCTAGCTCACATCACTGATAGGGACAACAGTGGACAGAGAGGATAAGAATGACTTGTCCAACCAAGGTAATACAACAAAAACGTGTCACTACCAGAACTAAGGGCTCTATAATGCCAAGGTCTTAGCCTAGCCTAGCAAGGAAATCTGACTGTCCTCACAGCCCAGGGAGGCTTTTAAATAGAATTCAATGGGGGAGGCACAGGTTGGGATGGTGGTTAACAGCATGGGCTTTGGAAGAGGACAGATCAAAGTTCTATTCCTAGCTTCACCATTTACCAGCTAAGTGACCTTGGCTAAAGACAATATCACCTGTGAAGTGGGGGTAATGAGGGTTCCTACCTTGGGGGCAGAGGGCCTAAAATATAAAGAGCTGAGCTGATCTTTGGGCAGTGTCTGTGGCTTAGTGGGTAGGGAGTTGGCCCCATATACTGAGGGTGGCAGATTTGAACCTGGCCCCCAGCCAAACTGCAACAACAACAAAACAGCCGGGTGCTGTGGCAGGCACCTGTAGTCCCAGCTATTCAGGAGGCTGAGACAAGAGAATCACCTTAGCCCAGGAGTAGAGGTTGCTGTGAGCTGTGACGCCACGGCACTCTACCGAGGATGACAAGATGAGACTCTGTCTCAAAAAAAAAAAAGAGCTGATCTTTGTTCTCTCCTTTCCCCCCACCCTGCACAAGACTAGCAAAGACAGGCATGAAACCAACCTGCCCACTGTGCCTGAGGGTATCCCAAACCCAAAGTAGCATTTCTCACCCCGTATTTCCTCATTTCCTTCCTCTTTGTCGCTTCCCACAACTTCCTTATCCTGTTCACTGCCCTGAACAAGAAGCTCAAAGTCGGCCTGCAACACAGCCCCTGGAGATGTCTGTGAAAGCCCTGAGTCCCCAGGAGCTAGAGTACAGGAGGAAGTGAAGGGAAAGCACCCCCGTGTGTCCCAGGCTGCCCCTCACTCCACCTCACCTGCAGGATGGAGGTGCGCTGCTCATTCTTGTGCACCTTGGAGGCCAGACGGTTAAACTCGAGGGCCATGCGGCCCAGGTGGGTGAAGAGCTGGCCGTGGTCCGGCTCCTCCGCACACACGCTCAGCGTGGTCTCCAGGCGCTGCAGGTGCAGCTTCAGGTTGCTGTCCTCGTGGGGGAGGGGGCCCAGCTCCTGGGGAAGGCAGGGCACACGGACCACCCTTCATCAATGCCTGAGCAGGAGCCACCAGCCCAATTTCCCTATGCTTCCCCATTCCTCATGACTCAGTTTCCCCCTGTGACCCCAGCTCAGCCCAGGGAAATTCTCCAGTTACACAGGTTCCCTGTCTGGCGCTGACTCACAGGGCAGGACCCAGGACTCCCACACCACTGCCTGGCTACTAGCAGCAGAGGATGCTGCTAGCACCTTCCTCCCACACTGTGGGTAAATCACTTGTCCACTGGGCCTCAGTATCCTCATCTGAGTTACATAAGTGTTAACATATCCCTTCCATCCCTCCTCCCTCACAGGGTTTGTATGAGAATGAATCACCCCAAGAGAACAGTGAACCCAGAGAAGGGTATCACTACACAGCCAGCCCTCTGTATCTGTGGATTCCATGTCTCTAGATTCAACCAACC
>CAUYON010168155.1:0-11851 GCA_963573935.1 Arctocebus calabarensis
TGAGACAAATTCTTTATCATTCAAGTGAAGGCTACAACCCATTTATTGCACAGGAAGACAGGGAAAGTGGAGAGGGAGGGAAGGGAAGGGAGAGGGTGGGGGGAGATAGGACAAAGGGTGAGATCACATGTGTGGTACATATTCGAAGGGTCAGGAGAAAACTAAATACGGATCAAAAATGTTTTCATATAGTATATGAGAAAATATCATGAATGGTATGTCAATCAGGTTGATAAAAATATCTCAGATTGCATGTGAAGCCCCCACACTGTACCCATAATTGAACTAATGTACACAGCTATGATTCAATTAAAAAAAAAAAAAAAGAAACTGGGGAACTGAGTCTGTTCCAAGGCATGGGTTAATTTTGCAGTGTGTTTTTTTTTCTCTCAGAGACCTTGCCTCTGCCCCAGCCACACTCCCCCTTTGGTATCACTGCAAGGTGAGGTCTGGCTCCCTCCAGTGGTCCACAGAATTGGGAAAGTGTCTTTCCAAAATTTGATCCCAGCTGGAGCATGTGACTGTCTCTGCTGCTGCGTGGCAGTTGCTGCTACATGGGTTCCCACACCTCTGCTCACCGCACTTTTGCAGCAACAGACCAGTCTTCCTTTCCCCTGCATCTCTCTCTACTTCTACTTGAGTCACAGTTTCAGCACAGTTGCACTGTAGCTCAGGCATTGTTCAGCCCTAGAAAGGAAATTCCAGACACTCTGGTCTCTGCAGGGTGTAGGCTTCCAGACTGCCAGGTGAGGGTGGAGGGTAGAATGGGAGTTCAGAATGGAAGGGGAAATATTTGCTCAACTTTTATGCTAGGCAAGAGAATGCCCAGGCTCACAGTACAATCTCTCTGGAGAAGGAGTCGTGGCTTTCAGCAACAAGAGTGCTTCTGTTCACTGCTCGCTTATGGAGAACACTCAGGGAGCCAGTCTCTTGGTGGGGGGACAGACTCTTATCCCCTTTGGGATGGGTTTTGTACCTGAAATTTGCTTCCTTGGAGTTGCAGCTCACCTCAGCAGGGATGATGTGCACTTATCAATCTTCTCTCTCAGCTCAGCTCCCAACTTTCAGCTTTATTGGGTTCATTCTGGCCATTATCTCTCCCTCTGAATGGGACCCTTTGTGAGAAAGCTGACTCCAGTTGGCAATCTTATTTCATGCTCATATTGTTTTCTTAAGTGCCTTGTAGAGTGGTTAGCATATAATTGGGTTTGGTAAATAAAGCAAATATAATTCTAAGCAGAAGTTTTAATATTCCTCCTAAATAGTTACTGAATTTCTAATTGTCTGCTAAACACCTCTGTAATCTCTTTGTTGGTATTTCAAATTCTACATGTTTAAGGAAAAGCTTATAAAAATAGATTCTCTTCCATGCTTCCCTGGTCTCAAAATCCTCCAAAGTTGAAGACTCAAAATTGAAGAATACTTGAATTCACCATCTTTAAAGCTTTTTGTGTTAATCAACTTCCGTTGATTCTACTCTTCTTTTGGTATCTGCTCCTTTCCATTCCCGTGACTGGCTACCACAGTAGTTCTTTTATTAGCTACCATGATAGCCTTCTAATTGTTTTCTTTGTCTCTAGACCATGACTTATCTAATTTCTCCTATGAAAACTGCTCACTCAATTTTTATAATGAACAGCTCTAATCACATCACCTTTTGACTTTATATTATTGTAAGTGAAATCATATTTTTTAGTTGGTCACTTATGCCCTTAATTTTTTGTTCTCATCCTTGTTAGATCATAAGTGAGCCTTTGTTTTCATAGACCCCAGACAAATTGGGGTTTGAGTACTAGACTATATTGGCTAGAAACTCTGCCTTAATGTTAAATAACGTGGAGATGGAAATGGGGATTTACAGGATGTCTTTCACGTGATACTTCTTTAACCTGGCAGGTAGCCTAATGCTTAGGTATCCAACCCCATGACCAAGGGAATTCCTCACATGGGAAACTTGTTTACATTAAAGGACATTCTTGTAACTCTTGTTTGGTCTGTAACCAGTTTATGTCTACCTAACTGTTGTTCTGACACTGGAAGCCTGACCTTGTGTCCTTTTGTCCCCCACCCATACACCCAGCCCCTATATCCTGGACAAATATGGCCAATTGGCCTAGAACAGCTGCTACTTCAGGGTTGTCTAACCTGCAGCCTGCACACTACATGCTGATTTTGTGAGCACTTTTGTTGCTTATCTGTGGTGTCCAATATCAGGAAAATAATGCAAAAGTATGCATGGACCTTTTTTTCTTTTTTGGTAATCAGCTTTTGTTACATTTGTGTATTTAATGTGGAGCCCAAGACAATTATCATTCTTACAATGTACAGAGAAAGAAAAAGAAATGTTGAACATACGTGTTCTAATTCTTCAGATGGAAGGTGCAAATTCAATACACCATCAAAGAAGAAACAATTTCAAATATCTTTACAGATTCAGAACAAGCACAATATAATGAGTTGGGAGAGAAGTCCTCTATACTGGGTCAGATGAGGCAGGAATAAAAAGTCATGCAGATATATACATATAATGTTTTGTTGCTTTGGTATCCACTTTGAATTCAGATTTAATTTATATATAAAAATATATGTAAATTATATATATAAATTAAATCTGTATATATACGCATATATATGGGGGAGAGACAGAGAGCAAGAGAGAGCACAGATACAACACACATGGCCAACAAGCAGTATATATAAGGGAATGGAGTATGGGGCACTTTAAATTCATGGGCAAAAGATTGAATGCTTCCTTTGAATGAAGCCATACTGAGAAAGCAGGAAGTCTACTAATAGGGAAAGATACCTTTAAGTTCTTACCTCTGTCCACTATTTTGAGCCATCTGTGTGTGGTGTAAACCTAAAAATTGTATCAAGGGTGACTGAGCCCTACTTCTGGTATAATAAATTAAATATGAATTCAAAGTGGGTGTCAAAGCAACAGAAAATTACAAGAATTCACTACACCCATCTATAGGCACTCATAACAAGTGTGCCCATCATGTTTTGTAATCCAATTTGGCTTCTCTCTGTCCCTCTGTATTTCTCTGTGTCTTACTCTACATATCTATATCAGTCTATGTTTATATACTATGTCAATATTTGTATCTATTTATGTACAATTTCTTCACTAAACATTAAAATTAGTTACTATTTTCTGAATTTCTTTCAGTATTAGGTCCTTGGTCTCAGGGATTTGATGGATGAAACCATGGACCACAGATCAGTGGAAACATAGGAGTTATTAGATACAAGGGAATACATAAGGAATACAAAGCACCAGAGCTTCTGACAGAGAGAAAGGCCTAAGTGGGAAGTCTCTACATGGGTCTTTTGTCTAGGGGTATCATGGTCTTGAGAATTACATTTGTCTGGGACTTGGTAGGGAAGACACCTTTTCTATGTTAATGAGTGTATTAACAAATAAATGAACGCAGTTTTTCTAGTTCTGGGGCAGAAAAATACCTAACAAAATAAACAAAAATAAAAATCAAAGACCAACCAACCAACCAAACAAACAAATCAAACAAAAAAAAAATGGCAGAGAGTTCCCTTCAGAAGAGGTGTGGCTAACTTGTGTGAAATTGCCCAGACCTAGGAGACTGGGGTGCTTGTCCAGCCCTGAAAGGGGGAGGGAAGCCTATATCAGTACTATATCATATGTCTGTATATTCCTACAGCCCAAAATGGCTCTTCACACATAATAGGTGTCTAAAAATATGAAATTGAAAGTTGAAAAAAATGAATGAGTGATCTATTATAACTTCTGCCTTGATGAATAATTTATAAAGGATAGGCCTTAGGAAAAACTGCAAATTATAAGAGATATGCTTTTGATAACTTCCATTCTCATTTTTCAGTGCCATACTTTTATGGGCTTTTGACTCTAGATTCTCAGGTTTCTCATTAGTGTGTAGCAGCCACATTTGCCTTCTTGGGGATTCTTTACAATTTGGGACATTAGGTCCTTATATGGGCTCTGAAAGTAGCTGTGAGCTACATTAAACTACATTTAAAATTGTGTTTATACATGTGATCATGACCAAAATGGTTAAAAGTTTCTGCTCTGGGTTTATTTTTTCTCTATTACAGTGTTTTTCAAACTTTTCCCTCTCATGGTACACTTTAATCTATAAACTTCCATGGCACACCTAAATTATGTTGATCAAAAAAGAAAAAAAATGTAAAGAAAGGATATACTGACGAGGTGCGGTGGCTCACACTTGTAATCTGTGGAAGGCCGAGGCGGGTGGTTGGTTGAGCTCACAGGTTTGAGATCACCCCGAGCAAGAGAAGATCCCCCATCTCTAAATATAGCCAGGTGTTGTGGGGGGTTCCTGTAGTCCCAGATACTCGGGAGGCTGCGGCAAGAGAATTGCTTGAACCCAAACGTTTGAGGTTGCAGTGAGTTATGACATCATGGCACTCTACTGAAGGTGACAAAGTGAGACTCTGTCTAAAAAAAAAAAAAAAAAAGGTATACTTAATGTACCTTAAACTTCTTTGGAAAATAATTTAATTAATGATTTTTAAAATCTTTAACAGTACACTTAAGATCCTCTCATGACACACCAGCTGAAAATCACTGCTGTATTATTAAAATTAACCTTAGCTATGTCTCATAGCCTAAGGAATTTGGGAAGTCATTACCTTCCTTATCTTTGTCAACTAATGTCCATTATTATATTAATATAATATACTATTCTTATTATATGTCAAAGGCATAATTTAAAAGACTATGTCTTTATTGGTGGTAATTTCTATTATCTGGTAGCATGTGGTATATTTGGTAGATGATTGCATTTAAAAACCGCCAATATCTTATACTAGTTATAATTTTTCATCTCTGAATGTCAGCTTCTACATCTAAAAGAAATGGGGACAATAATGCCAATCTTAAAATATTTTATGTGGAATAAAGTAGATAAACTACTTAGCAGAGCTGCAGAAAAAGTACATATCTGATAAACTTTAGTTGTCAATCATACTAATTGGAAAAGTAATTGGGGGCTGGGTCCTCCAATTACTAACTGAGCCCATGTCAAATAACTGGTCTGTACCTCAAATTTTCATCTATATAATGTGATGATCAAATAAGAAAATAGATATATAAAACTTAAAATAGTGCCTTACATATAGCAAACACTCAACAAATGTTAGCTATTGAGATCAGAGTTATAGAAGTTAAGGTTGGACTTTGCACATTTTGTCTGTGTTTAGTTTTATATAGGGAATCTTTGTAATTTACCCTAGAGATCATAATACCCTATATTTGCATCAGTGTTTTATAAAGATGTTATCACAATGAGAAATGACTACAGATGATGAAGAATGTCACTTCTATCAGCATACACATTTCCCTTTTAGCATAAATAGCAAATATGTTTTATTTGTCTTTTTCTTTGGTACTTAGATCTGAAATCTTATCAGTTCCTATTTAATGTTGACTTCTATTTATGCTTGTTTTTGTGAAAATTGGCAGTTAAGAAGAAAGGATTGGAAGAAATAGGAAAGGAGTGGTGACCAAAAGAGAATTTTTAAGCCCTGTTGTAATTCTAGGAAAGTCCTCGGAAATTTTTTAGTTCATTTAGATACCTTTGTTAGAGTGCTTTGCTAAATCTCAGAGAAAGTTATTTTGTTTTTCATAGCTTTATTTGGAAGTTTCCCTGATTATAGCAAGGGTTCATTGTGGTAGTTGTTCCCATTCTTTTGGTAGACTCCTTTTCCATTCTTCTGGATGATTCAAGGAACGATGCTCTCTGGGCTCCCCCAAATATACTTTCTATTGATATGCTACAGGAAGATGTATTACCATGGTAGTGATACATAATTTATTTTTTAATTTTAAGATATAATGAGCTCTCTTTGAATTTAATTACAAAAATTTAAAATAACATTTCCTTCAAACATATTTCAGCGTGTATGAGTATATTTCTTTTTTTTAAATTTCAGGTTAATGTGAGGGTAAAAACAGCCAGGTTACAATGTTTGTATTTGTTGAGTATATTTCTTTCTGCTGCCTCTTCTTCACCTACAAGGTCCTGTACTTCTAGCCAATGGCACTCTTGTTATTTACCTTGTACTTCATTTAGTAGAGCCTCTCTGGCCATCTTTCTGAACCTTTAGTACACTGAATACTTCACTTCCTCTAAGGCCTTTATAAATGCTGCTTCCTGAACCTGTAACATTCTGGCCCTCTTTGTGTAGCTAACATATTATCTTACCTTTTGTTTCACTGTAATGTCACTTTCTTTAGGAAGTTTTCCTTGGTCCTTCATAATAGAGAAAAATTGCCAGCTATGTGCTCACCTAGATGGCTTTATTTTCCCTCGCAAACCTAATCAAAATAGCAGTTATTTTGTTCTTTGTGAAAATCACGGTCTAATGTATTTCACCTCCATTGGACAGGAAGGTAGAACCCAGTCATGGTACTATCCTAGGCAGCTACCACAGGGCCTGACACTGTGTAGGTTTTTAATTAGCATTTCTTAAGTGAATGAATGAGGTATAGCAAGAATTTAAATTTACTATATTGTCTTTGGGTTTATTCTCAAAGTATCTGCTGTTTTAAAGGCACTATAATAAATTACAGTAAGATGGCTGCCTTAATGAGAGATTTTCTGTCATCTTCTGTGCTAATGTGGAAAAATATTAGTTTCACATTTACATGAAGTGGTCATATGTAAATAAATAGAAAGAATAAATAATATATTTATTACAGAACCAATTTTATGAAAGTGTTTAAACGTTTAAGACTTTTTGTTCCCATTCAACTTAAGCCCAGTTCTCAAGTAATGTAGTTTATTTTCCCAGTATAGTAATTAAATTTGCAGCAACAAGAAGTGGGAGGATAATTGATATTAAAAAACAAAACAAAACAAACAAAAACAAAACCACTGAAAACACTTGCCTCATTACCACGTTTTCTTTCAGCATGGCTTTGTACTGCTTATTAAGATATTGAAAATCTGTAACCTTGGTACTCTAGGAGGCTAAGAAAGGTGTAGTGTTTGAGCTCAAGAGTTCAAGACCAGCCTGAACAAGATTGAGACCCCATCTCTACCAAAAATAGTCAGGCATTGTGGTGGGCATCTGTCATCTCAGCTACTTAGGAGGCTGAAGTAAAAGGATCACTTGAGCCCAAGAGTTTGAGGTTGCTATGAGCTAGGATGCAAGGGTGCTCTACATAGGGTGACAAAGTAGTCTCAAAAAAAAAAAAAAGATATTGAAAACCAGTACTGGCCTATGTTGTCAGCAGGCAGTAGCGAAAAACAAAAGATAAAATACAAAAAATTATAGAATTTAAAATCAGATTTGTGTTCAAACTAAAGATCCTCTACTCATTTTCTGTGTGACTTGGGGAAATTTACTTGACTTCTGTGAACTTTAGTTTATACATTTATAAAATGGGTTTATTAATATTTGCCTTTCCTGCTCATTGTGAAAAATGCTGGAAATTATATGAAAAATTAAACAGCCTGTAATTTTACAGTCTGATAGCTGTAATTGTTATTATACAAATGAAGAATGTGAGAGGAAAATCAAAAAATAAGACAGACACTACACAAAAGGAGAAGATGAAAGAAAGAAATATTTTTGGTTAGGAACAAGGCTGGCTTGAAGAGTTAAATAAGCACTTATTGAAATGGGAGGAGTCATATCATGGTTAAAGTAAAGTGATAAAATAAACTGTAATAGATTGAATAATAGTAAGTTTATAAAAACCAGTGTTGTGAACTGAATTTCTTCCCTCCTCTAAATTTACATATTTAAATCTTAACCCCTAGTACCTTAGAATGCAACTGTATTTGGGGATAGGGTCTTTTAAGAGGTTAGGCTAAAATGGAATATGTTAGGGTGGGCCCTAATCCAATTTGACTGGTCTCCTTATAAGAAAGGATTAGGATAACAGACAACATAGAAAGAAGGACAACTATGTCAGGACACTGCAAAAAGGTACCCATCTCCAAGCCAAAAAGAGAGACCTCAGAATTGAAAGCAACCCTGCTGACAACATCTTAATCTTGGACTATCAGCCTCCAGAACTGTGAGGAAACAAATTTATTTTGATTATCAGAAGGGACACTAAGAAAGCGGCTTCAAGTGGGATGGGAAGAAAACCTAGCCTGCTAAACCAGGAAGTCTTCAGGGCCCATAAGAATGTGGCTATGGGCGGGCAGAGCAAGATGGCTGACTGGAAGTAGCTTCTGAAAAAGACTCTTGTCCAAAAGGGAAAATAACCTCCTGAAACTGTGCAATTAAGCTGAATACTGGGAGCCCAGCCGAGAGAGAGAAGTGATACCTGCCGGTCACCTCTGCTGAGGCAAGCTGTGACTTCAAGAAAGCAAGCTTTAGGTACAAAATTCATCTGAAAGGAAAAGTGTTTGTCCCCTCCCCCGAGAAAGTTCTGAGTTTCTTGCTTTTCTGTTTCCTTTCTTTTTTTTCTCCTTGTCTGCTCCTGTGGGTTTTCTACAGACAAATGGTGAACTGTGGGCCTCTTGTAACACCCCACAGAAGAGTGCTGTGGGAAGTGGGGTGTGCTTCCCCAGAGCACCCCAGTGTGACTCTGAAAACTCTATTGTTAGGCAGAAAAACTGAACTAAAGTTTTCCCCACCATTCAGAACTTATAGTACAACCCTCCCCCCTTACCTGACGAACCAGAAGCCTAACCCTCACTGAGACTGAGGGAGGAGGTCCCTTAGCAGTGCCCCCAACCCTGTCTGCTGGAACAAGCGCTTCACTGGGAAAGACTCCGGTGGGGAGGTGGGCCCGCAGTGAGCCTCCCTCTGGCCAGGGAATCCGCAGGCGACTGCCTGGCCCTGCTACCCGTGCTCTCTGGGCTTCCACAGGCCTGCTATCTGCTAGAGACTTTGCCGGTGACTGTCACACATCTGCAGGTCCGCCCTCAGCCAGGAACTCCCCCAACAACCACATAGACCTCTACCTGGCCCCTGTAGGGCCCCCACAGGGACGCCCCTGGCCAATAAATCCCTTGGTGAATGTGCAGCCCTGTGCCCCAAGCCTGCCTTCTACCAGGAACTCCGCCAGCAACTGCCCAGCTTCTGCAGGCCCGCCCTGGCCAGAAACTCCCCTCGTGACCATGCAGGCTTCTGCCTGGCACCCACAGGGCCCCTGAGTGCCAACCTCTGGCCAGTAAATACCCTGTTGACCGTGCAGCCCTGCGCCTGAGCCTGCATGGCTTCCGCCAGGAACTCTGGCTGCAACCGCCCGCCTCTGTAGGCTCACCACCGGCCAAGAACTCCCATGGCAACCCCCTGGCCCTGTGCCCCATGCTTGCCAGGCTTCTGCAGGCCCGCTGTCTGCTAGAGACTCTGCTGTTGGCTGCCAGGCCTCCGCACATCCGCCTCCAGCCAAGAACACCCCTGGCAACCGTGCGGGCCTCTGCCTGGCATCTGCAGGGCACCCGTAGGCCTGCCTCTGGCCACTAAATCCCCTGACAGCCCGACGCCCGAAGCCTGCAGGGCTTCCACAGGTCCGCCTCCTTCCAGGGACTCCTCCCATGACCGCCAGACACCTGCTGGACTGTCCCTGGCCAGGGACACTCCCAGTGACTGCACGGGCCTCTGCCTGGCACCCACAGGGCCTCTGCAGGCCAGCTTTCTGCCATGGACTCTGCCAGTGACTGCCAGGCCTCTGCAGGCCCAATCCTAGCCAGGAACTCCCCGGGCAACCACCTGGCCCTACACCCCACACTTGCCAGGCTTTTGTAGGTCTGCCTTCTGTTAGGGACTACACCTGTGATAGTCAGGCACCTGACCAGGGACAGTCCCGGCAACTGCGCAGGCCTCTGCCTGGTAATCATGGGGCCTCAGCAGGCAAGCCTCCTGCCAGAGACTCTGCCAGGGACCTCCAGGCCTTGGCCGGACCACCCCCGGCCAAGAACTTCCCGGGCAACCATGAGGCCCTGTGCCCAGCACTTGAAGGGTCTGCACAGTGCCACCATATATCAGGGACTCCACTGGTGACTGCCGGGCCCCTGCAACCTGCCCCAGCCAGGGATTAGCCCGGTGACCATGCGGGCCTGTGTCTGGCACCTGCCGGGCCTCCGCAGGCATGCCCCCAACAAGGAACTCCACTGGTAACCATGCACACTTGTGCCTAGCGTTTGCCATGCCCCCGCACTCCTGCCTTCTGCCAGGAGCCCCGCCAGTGACCGACAGGCCCCTTCAAGTCTGCCCCTTGCCAGGAACTCCCCCTGCAACTGCGCGCCCCTGCCCTCCGAGCCTGCAGGACCTCTGCAAGCCGACCCTCTACCAGGGACTCCACCAGTGAATGCCAGGACTCTGTAGGCCCACTCTCAGCCAGGAACTCCTTGGTGATCATGAAGCCCTGCGCCTGGCACTTCCAAAACCATGTGCACCATCCCCCGCACTGCAGCTGGATCCAGGGGTCCCACACTCCGGAGCTGCTCCCGCAGCCAGAAATCCCTGTCTGGGGCCGTCCAAGAAGAGCTACACAGGGTCACTCACTTTGAAGTTCCATCAATAATACAGTGGTCCCAGGAGGGTCTAATCTTTGAGAGACACCTTACCAACTCTGAGGACGGCCAGACTCAACAGTGAAAAACAATCATGGATCAGAATCAACGGAAAAACTCTGGCAATGTGAATAATCAGAGTAGACCAACTCCTCCAAGGAACGATAAGGCAGACAAAACACAAGATCTCCTGCATAGGCAAATGGCTGAGATATCTGAAATTGAATTCAGAATCTGGATTGCAAATAAGATCAGCAGAATGGAGGAAAATATGGAATTAGAATTTTAAGCAGTAATTCAAAACATGACCCAAAAGATGTCTCAAGAATTCAACAAATTCAAAGACAAAATGACCAAAGATTTTGACACATTGAGACAAGAAGTTTCAGTCCTTAAAGATCTGAAAAATGCAGGAGAATCCCTCAGTAACAGAATGGAACAAGCAGAAGAAAGGATTTCTAACATGGAAGACAAAGCTTTCGAATGCTCTCAAAAATCCAAAGAGCAAGAGAAATGGAAGGCAAAAACAGATCACTCTCTCAGAGAGCTCTTGGATAACTCAAAGAAAACCAATATTTGCCTCATAGGGATTCCCGAAAGTGATGAAGCATCTTCACAAGATACAGAATCCCTTACTTATGAGATTATGAAATAGAACTTTCCAGACATGCCAAGAGATTCTGAAATTCAGAAGATAGCAGACAGTTTCAGAACCCCAGCATGACTCAACCGGAATAAGACATCCTCCAGGCACATCATAATTAAGTTCACTAAAGTAAATATGAAGAAGAAAAATTTGAAAGCAACCAGATGTAAGAAATCGATAACCTACAAGGGGAAGAATATTAGAATTACTAAAGATCTCTCTGATCAACGCTTTAAAGCTAGAAGAAAATGATCATCGGCTTTTAATCTCCTAAAACAAAAGAACTTTCAACCCAGGATCCTGTAACCAGCCAAAATGAGTTTCATTTAAGATGGAAAAATTAAATACTTTAATGACATCCACATGTTGAAGAAATATGCTAAAACTAAACCAGCTCTCCAGGATATTCTCAGACTTATCCTCCATAATGACTACCATAATCCTCCACCATAAAAGTTTTCTGACCTGGGGTGGCTCCTGTGGCTCAGCGAGCAGGGCGCCGGCCCCATATACCGAAGGTGGTGGGTTCAAGCCCGGCCTCGGCCGAACTGCACAACAAAAAAATAGCTGGGCACTGTGGCAGGCCCCTGTAGTCCCAGCTACTAAGGAGGCTGAGGCAAGAGAATCGCTTAAGCCCAAGAGCTGGAGGTTGCTGTGAGCAGTGTGATGCCACAGCACTCTACCCAGGGCGATAAAGTGAGACTCT
>CAUYON010168156.1:0-35393 GCA_963573935.1 Arctocebus calabarensis
CCCCAGCGGAAGGGACTGTGTTCATTCGTTTCCTGGCCAAGGAACCCATACACCTATATATACCCCAAGACTAAAAGCCTAAAGGAGGAGATGGGGAAAGACCGGGAGAGAAACGGAGAGAGCTTTTCTCTCCCCACTTGAGTTCTCTCTCTCTACCAGGAGCTTTAGTGCTTTCTGTATTCTTTTCTGTAAATAAATTGTCTTACCACTGGAAAAAAATAAATAAATTTTTAAAAAAAGGAATCAGTTAAATAAGTTATGGAATCTATATATCACATTATACAACTGTTAAATGATTGCATAGATACCAAATTATGCACAGGGAACAACATGTTGACAACAAAGTTAAACGGTAAAGAAAACAATTACAATACAAACAGACATAACACGACTCCATTTAAAATACATACATATATGTATAAATAGAAAATTATTAAAGGATACATGTAAAAATGTTAACACTTGTTACCTCTGGATGTTGAAATTTGAAGTGATTTTAACGTATGTCTTTTTGCTTGTCATCATCTTCTACAATAATGATGCATACTGAATAGTTTTAAAAGAAAAAATTTAAACCATAGTAATTAGGAAAGTAATATTGTGTGTAAAGCAAATAATAATAACTTTTTTTTTTTTTTTGCAGTTTTTGGCCGGGGCTGGGTTTGAACCCACCACCTCTAGCATATGGGGCTGGTGCCCTACTCCTGTGAGCCACAGGCACTGCCTGATGATAACAACTTTTTAAAACCCTATACTTTCCTAAGGATATATCTGGTGCTTTTTAATCGGAAGACTTCTTGAGGCTCAAGAAGAATGACTGTGAAATTTGAGAATATTCAACAACATCATGGAGGTCACCAGTAAAATAACTTTCAAATGCACTATTGTACCAAAAATGCTCTGTTATAAGATGGTCACAAATTTAATATACAAGGTAGCCATAAAATGCATGGGTGCAACTTAAAATAGCGTGCAATTATAAAATTGCACACAAACTTTATGGCCACCTTGTATAAGAGCCAGGAAGTCATAAAAGTTAAAATCCAATATTAGAGAAAAAATTAGAGTATCTGTAGAAATTTAACAAATTAAGAAAAGTTATCTAGAATTCAATGATGGCGTATATTAAATATAAGCATCCTAAATACAAGATGAGGAATTTTCTAAGTTATGAATTGTTTATACATATCTTCCATTATGGAAGTTTGATGTAGCCCCTCACAATACACAGTTAATAATGTAATGAGAAGAAAAACAAAAGGACCCTAAGAGGCGAGGGAGATTAGTAATAGGACCTATGGACTTTCAGTGTCAGTTCATTGTTTAGAATTTAGCCTAGAGCAACAACGTCTAAGAACTATAACCTACACTTGATTCCCAGTAGTTGCAAGGTCCCCTCACCTGGAGAAAAAATATTCAAATCCAAAGAGCTACCTACCAAAGTATCATTTCTGCTAATACCCCATAAACCGTAGAAATGGGGCAGTACATGTGGCTCAAAGGAGTAGGTTGCCGGCCCCATATGCCGAAGGTAGCAGGTTCAAGCCCAGCCCTGGTCAAAAACTGCAAAAGAAAAAAAAAAAAAGTAGAAATGAAAAGTCCATCCTGACTTTTACCCACTCTCTAAATTACTACACGTGTAGAAAGAGGAAATGAGGACATGAAACCTTGGGGGTGTGGGTGGCTTACATGCCAAGTACAATCATCCATTTCTACCCCTTCACACAAATGTGGTCAGTTTTCATTAAACATAATAAACCATGCTGTAATTAGAAGACAAAGTTGATCAGTCCAAAGATATTTTAAATGTCATTTCAAATTTGATTCCCTAGCATACCAGTTTTCATTTACATTCAAAGTATGGCATAAACTTTCCAGTGAATAACCCCCAACAACTATTCTCAGCTCATACATTTTACATTTTTATGGCAAAACATTTTCCCAATTCAATTAAAAGTTTTCTAGCAGATAATGAACAATTATGCTGTAACTTGCTAACGAACATTCCTTAGAGTACTTTTTAGTGAAGACTCAATTAGTTGCATCTGTTTGACTCATGCTGGCTTTTATTCAGAAACTAAATTTATGTGGTGAGACCTGTTCTTTCCTAGAGATGTGACTTTGAATGATGATTAAATAATGCGAGGTATACATGGCTGGGATCCCAAAATCTGACAAATTGAGATTATTGCTTGTAGAAATTTAAAGTCCAGTTGAGAGCATCTCATAGTTCCCAAGGGCCATCACAAGCTATTATTTATTCATGAATAAATAAGACAAAATTGGTAGAGGGTTAGGGGGCAGAGGTGGGAGGTGACAGGAAGGATAAATCTGTCAGCTATAGGATAACTATCACATTCAGAAGCAGTTCTTTCAACTGGAAAATAGTTTGGTAAATTTTTAACAGGAGGCTTTTCTTTATTATTATTTTTTTTTTTTTGGTAATTTACTAAATGTGGAGACCTAAGGAAGCTTTATAGAGAAACATTGTGGAGTGATAAGAGCCCTCAAAAATTCACTTGTTTCAAATACTTTCTCTACCAAACTTCTTAAGAAAATTTCATAATCAGAAAAGAAAAAACAACAAAATCAACTAAAGCTACTTGAAAGAAAGATGTAACTAAAAGTAAGTAGATTTTGGCTGACCCCAGATGTTGACTTTTTATTTTTTCTAAAAATCAGAGCTCAAATTTAAAAATATAAAAATAAACAATCCTTGGAGTACCAGGTGCTCTTTAAAAATAAAATATTGCTGGGGTGATTTGGGAGGGGGGCTTAAGACTCTGGGAAAAGCATGTAATAAACAACTAAACCCTTTCCAGGCTTCTAGAAAGAACTCTGAAGAACAGGGACTAGCCTGAAAACACAATTACTACAGCCGGATTCAATTAAACATACTCTTGATTCTATGGAATAACATGACTCCATTTGGGTAATGTAAATGCTTTGGGCAAAAAATGGGATGAGCTGTTCCTCAGCTAGTGGTGAATGGCTTTAGAATAGATGAGATGCCTGACTCTGGTCACATCTACCACAAGCCCCACGCACAGTGAGTGGCTGAGCGGCAAAATGAATCTTTAGCTTTTGTATGATAAACAGGTATCTGAATCAGACAAAAAACTATTCAAGGGTGGTGCTTGTGGCTTAAGGAGTAGGGCCCCGGCCCCATGTACCAGAGGTGGTGGATTCAAACCCCACCTGGCCAAAAACTGCAAAAGAAAAGAAAGAAAGAAACTATTCAGGGAGGGGGGGGTTATCAAATGTTTTGTTTCTTTTTTCATGGCCCTAGTTAATTTAGACTCATCTTTTTCATTTTATTTTGTCAAAACACTATAGCTGTATCCTGCCTTTTTTTTTTTCTTGCAGTTTTTAGCCAGGACTGGGTTTGAACCCACCACCTCCGGCATATGGGACCAGCACCCTACTCCTCTGAGCCACAGGCACCACCCTAAAGCCTGCCATTTAAAAAAAAAAAAAAAGTCAAGTTTTCTGATAACCACTCAAATGTACTAACAAGATTTTGACTATGTATAACCAACGGATTTTTGAGTGGTGTGATGCTCTTTTGGAGTACAAAAAAATAAAATAAAATGCCATAGATAGAAAAGTAGTTATCTGAAATATGCTGAAGAAATAAGCCATTATTCATATATGGCAGTAAGGCCAAGAAGAGACTCACTCTTAAAGAGACATACGCCAGGCTTCCCTTTTCCTGTACAGTCACAGAGGTGCCCTGAGCCAACCATGACCTCTGATAGTTCCATATCCAGGGTAACATGACTTTAGATCCATTCTCTGTGAGGAGTTAAGTCTGTTCAGATATCAAACAACCTCAACCTCTTTAACAGTGTGTATTGATCATTTGAACAATACCCTACCCAGCAAAGTTAAACATGTCCTTAAAGGGTAGGCCTCCACTTCCTCACCTGTTCAATACAGACAGGAATAGCTCCCACCTCATAGGATTGCTGAAGCCTACCTCACAGCTGGCCTCAAAATTTGCACACTCTTACAATGTCCACACATTCACATGACAATGCTACATGATGATAAAATAACTTAGATGTAGGAATTTCTTGTTTTGTTGGTTTTCAGAAATATTCTCTACTGATTAGTACCTCTTTAAAATTCAAATGTGTTTTTCCATTCAGTAGTCTACTTCTGTATTTTTAACAAAGTTCAAAGCAAAAGCTTTTAAATAATTACATGGAGATTCTTTATCTAGGGATTGTCTCTTATAGAGAAATCAGGGACAGACCAAGATTTTTGTGGGTTCAAAACACATACAATTTAGAGGCCCTCTTTAAGAAAAAGAATATGAAATTACAAATGCAAATTAGGCACAAGTTGTTAGAAAATACAAATACGAAATTTAGTGGGAGGCCATGCAAAGAAGGGTCTCTGAGTTAACTTCCTGATAAATCTACCCAATAGCAGTTTAGCATTAGAAGCATCCATTAGTGTCAGTTTTAATGCTTAATAGCCTGAGAAAAGATAATTTGTATTGAAAGGTAGGTTACACAGTGTCTACAGTCAACTGTATTGCTTTACATAAAACTATGAAGCAGAAATCTTGTTAATCTAATAATTTTACATATATGAAAGACCCAAAGAAATCCTACAGCCAATACCTTTTATGATGTCAAGAATTTTTACATGGAAAAAAGAATCCTTATATGAAACAAATAGTCTACTTTCAAAAATTAGATTCCTATGACTTGTTTTGTTTATTGCTATGACTATAATCTACTTTTGAGTTCTCTCAATTAGTCACTACAAGATAGAACTTTATATGAACTTACTAAATCTTATATACACCATGATTCTTAGATATTGATAGAAGACATTAGCTTTAATCATAAACAAAGATGTCTTTTTTGAAGGAAACATTTTTATCACCTAATGTTATTACTTTCTTTATAATACCCTTGGAAAAATAATATACATATACATACAAAGACTTAATGTATACATTAAGTATACATATACATACAAATAGTAGACATTAAGAGAGAGATTTGCATCTTCTTCAAAAGTGGTCCATAAAACTTTGCCTCTGAGCTTATTTATTCCATTTCCACATCCTCCAGTCTCATGCAATTAGAAAGCCAATTAAAATAAACACATGACAATAAATTAATACAAACTGTTGTATAATGGTAAAACCTATCCTTTGTTACTATAATCAATCTGGCATCAATAATGCCATACTAGGCTTAGTGCCCATAGCACAGTGGTTACAGCGTCAGCCACATACACCAAGGCTGATGGGTTCAAACCCGGCCAGGACCAGCTAAACAATAATGACAACTACAACCATAAAATATCCGGGCGTTGTGGTAGGCACCTGTAGTCCCAGCTACTTTGGAGACTGAGTCAAGAGCCCACTTAAGTGCTGTGAGCTGTGATGCTACAGCACTCTACAAAGGGTGACATAGTGAGACTCTGTCTCAAAAAAAAAAATAATGCCATACTAATCCAATAGATTTAATGACATACCAACTTTAAATGTTTCACAAATCAAATAACTTCTAAATTTGACACAACCTCTGTCTCTACACCATTATTTTTTATTCTCTCTAACCTGCAATAGTTTAGTTTGGTTTCCACTTCCATTCCTCCCATAACTGTTCTCATTAAGGGGGAAAATGACCTCTGTTTTTAAATACAGTCAACCTTCCAACTGAAAGCAAATCACCCAGAAACCCACCTGTGCAGCACCATGCGGCCCAGATTGCCTGGTTTGGCAATCAAGAACCTACCTGACCCAACCTCAGTTTATTTCTCCAATCTTAATTCTCTTTTTTTCCCTCTTCAATCTTCCTACTCCATTCATGCTAAAGTCTTTAAGACACCATTTTCTCCCTTGCCCCAGAAAACCCCTCCTCCAGGACTCCCCACAAGTCTCACTACTTCTGGAAAGCAAGCATTCCCTGGCTTCCCAAGGCTGAGTCAGTTGCATTTCCCTTGCACTCTGTGCTTGCCCCATCCAATTGATTTATAATTGCCTGTTTAGAGGTTGACACCTCCTCCAGACTGTAATATCCTTAAGAACGCAATGGTAAACCCAATGCTTATTTCACTGTACCTGTTCTACAAATATTTGTAGAAAAACTGAGGGGCTAATAATTTTTTTAAGAAAAAAAAGAACTTTAAATATAAGTAAAAAACACATCTACATAAATCATCCAGATGATTATACACAGACATTTGACCAAAATTTTGCTCTCTATTCATAAAATTCAATTATAACAACCAAAATGTATTTAATAATTTCAGATAAGATGCATTCTCAGTTAAATGGCACATAATCACCTAATTAACTCTAATCACCAAATTAAACACTCATATTTCTGTATAGTAGTAAAACCAATAATTTAGCTTATATGACTGCCCATAAATAGTTAGCTATTAGGTTTTATTTTTCTCTAAATTTACTGACTTAAGGAGCTACTTGAAGATCTTACAGTCACTGACTTTATAATTCTATAATGCAGTGCAATCTATTAATCAGTTTTGAATATATGACTCAGAGGTCTCTCATAATAAGTGCTACTTCCACAAATTGGAAGCTAGTCATACTCAATTCATTACTGCTTACAAAAATATTGGAAATACAAGTTCACTAGGATTTGCAAACGACTTTTCCTTTTGGGTGTATTTGAAATGTTCTGTGTGTTTTAAAATCTCACTGTTGTCCAAATGAAATAGGGACTCAAAGACTAAGACACTTTTATAAATTTTTACTTTAAGGAATCTGTTTGGAAAGCCTAAAACGTACACAAATTACTGTTTCCAAAGTAAAAAAGAAGACCCTTCAAGTTATGCAATATTCAAAAGAAAGTATCCTCAGTGTAGACAAAACCGTTCATTCTGGAGGAATTAATAAATGAATAGTTGAGAACATTAATGAATGAATAGTTGAGCACATTTTTTTGTTGAGAACTTACTCCATGGCAAGCATTGACCCAGAAGTGGACAACACAGAAGCAGCCACTGCCTCTGTGGAGCTTAGAGTCACATGTAATGAATGCTTAACAGCAACACTTACTAGTACAAAAACCAAAAGAACTGAATCTCTTGTCTCTTACCCACTTAAGTGCCTTTATCTTTGTACCTGCTTATTGCAAACTGTTTCCCAAGTCTAGATAACTACCTTTCAAATGTCTATTATGTGAAAGATATCAGCCAGTATTTTAGATTCATTTGTACTGGGGGGAATAAAAAGTCATCTAAGCTCACGAAACTTCATCAACTACTAGATCTTCCTCTTTCATTCTGTACTCCTGGCCTTCATTCTTTTTCTTCCTTTTTTAATTTCTTCCTCTACTTCCTCTATTGGTTAATGCTATCACCATCCTCCTGTTCTCCCAAGCAAGAAATCCAGTGGTTTTCTGAGCTTTTTTCCTTACACCATCACCATGCCCTGAACAGCCTGCTTCCTCAACATCCCTTAGCTCTGGTATCTTCTCTCTATTTATTATCTGAACAATTCAAATTGGTTTCCAACTGCAACCACCTTCACACCTCCTCTAAAAGATTCACCCACCACCAATGTAATATTTGTAACATTTAAGTCAGAGTCGTCAGTCCCCTTTCCAAAATCTTCAACCACAGATGAAGACCAAGCCACTACTCAGAACCCACAAGATCACGCTTTCCTGGATCTTCAACTTCATGTTTCGCCATCCTCCATACCTTACACCTATATTTAACAAAACCCAAGTGTTTGCAGCTCCCTAAATACCACTACTATGGGTTGTGCCCTGACATAGCTGCTTCCTCTCTAAAACATCCAACCCTGTAGGGGGTTGCATGGCACAGGCCTTTCTTCCTGTGCCATTGAGCTCAAGCATCACTTTCTCTAGTAACCTTCCACTACTCAGATAAAATCAAGCAGTCGACAGATCCCTTCCAGATCAGAATGAGGCAGAAAATAGACTGCCTTCTTTGTATCCCTCACACTCAGCCCAGCTCCTGGAACAAAGCAGGCACTCAAAAAGCCTTCAGGAATGAATGAAGGGAAGCATAGTGCGTGGGAAAAGAATCAAGAAAACAAGACTCCAGACCTGATTCTGCTATTAAATGTGTGAGAGAGAGTCTGTTTTTCAGGTAAATTCTGTAAAATAGAGGAGTGGGATGAGAGCCTTTATCTCTGAGGTATAATCACAAAAGGAACATTCGAGGTCAAAGAAAGAAAAATCTAGCGTCTGTTTATTGTTGCAGGGTCTTTGATAAATATGAGAATATGAGACTAAGAAGGGTTTGAAAAATGATCCTCAGGCTGAAATACAGAGGACAGGAATCTAGTTCTTCCACATGATCATGAAATGCTTATTTCTGAACTTGTTCAACTCTAGTTTCACAGCTATTTTTAGAGAAAAGAAAAGGAACAAAAGGGACAAAGGTACCCTTATTTTCTATGATTCAGTTGTTACCTGTTCCATGTAGATATAAGGATGTTACTTTAAGAAATATGGCTTTCCTCAGTAGCTAGAGAAAAATTAATGAGGGGCTAAAAGACACGAGGAAGTGGCTATGGAGAGAAAGGAAAAGGTGATAATAATTAGACGTGGCGAATAAGAGCCAGCATGCCAAGAATAGCAAGATTTTTCAAAGAATCCAAAAAGAAGTCTAGAATCAGCAAACATTCAAAAAATCTTCATCTGCGGTAAAAGTTCAACATCTTTCTGTCTTCATCACCAATAGGTCACCCTCGCCAACTAAAAGATAATTTGATATTGAGAGATATGGTAAGCCATGTTCTCTGTTCAAATCTGAACATAGAAGTTTGTCTAGTAAACCAGTAGGGTGGGCCTGTTGCAAGGTGATTTGCATTGGGAAACTCAGTAGCCTCTTAGGGAAAACCTGAGCTTGATCCAATAGACAGTCCTAGAAGGAAGAAAATAGTGGAACGTCATGAGTAGGATCATCGCCCAACGCTTCACACGTTGATTCAGCATGCTTCAGTCAAATGCGCACTGTGTGTTGGGTGGATTCTTATGAGCACATAGAATCACAAAACTGTTTCTCCTATTGATTATATAAATGGTGATGTCCAATGCAATGCTACTTTGGTGCCCATGTGACAAAGTCACATGTGAGGTCAAACAATTAAGTTCACAAACTCATCCCAGAAAAATGCTTCATGCCTCATTGCTGAATATCACTATGGTCACCTTTGAGGTACTTCCTTTGGGAAGCTATGTACTGATGCCTGCGCCTAGTCTACCCTTCAAAGCAATTTTGGAAGTCTTTCTGGAATGGGTGTCATAGCTGTCAGTGAACAGGATCTGACAATTAAGTTTGTGAACTCATCTTAGAAAAAGTGCTACAGACCTCATTGCTGACTATCACTATAGCTACCAGATGACCAAGGGAGTACTTCACAGGTCACCATGGTGATATTTGACAATGAGGTATCTAGCACTTTTTCTTGAATGATTTCACAAACTTAATTATCTGACCTTGTATATACTTAGAATAAATATGAAGAAAGACAGAGAGAGAGGGAGAGAAGAAGCAAACGCGAGCAAATACACAGGTCTGGAAAGAACAATGGTTACTTCTTAGGTTAATAATAACTCATTTTTATTATGGATAATTTTCATTTCCATCTTTAGATTTTTCTATGTTTTATAAGATGACTATATGGGCATGTGTCACTTTTACAATCAGGAAACAAATCAAACACTAAAAAAAAAAAAAGAGTCATTAGGGAGAAAGGAGCTACAGAATGATGTTTAGAAATAAAATATATTCGTTTTTCAATGTTGGCAAAACCTGAAAAAGAATCTTTTAATAAAAGTCATCATTTTTAAGCCTATTGGTTATACTCATTTAATATACTTCTTCAGAAGAAAAATAAGTACTGTAGAACCTACATAGTTGATCCCTTCCCTACATTGACCAATACCTTAAGTTGAACTCATTTTCATCAACCAGACATACACCACAAGTACATATTAGCACAGTTGGCCTAGTTCCTTATATTAACCAATTTGTTAGAGTCCCTTGGGTGGTCAACTTACAGAGGTTCTACTGGATTATTTTGTCTAAAATATAGCTTATTCACAATTATTTTAAAATGTTAGTTATTAGTAATTAATTAGCTCCAGCTCAGGCTTTCTGAAAGTTTTTTTTTTTTAATTGAGACAGTCTCACTTTGTTGCCTTCTGTAGAGTACGCTAGTAGGGCACCACAATTTTGTTGTTGTTGTTGTAGCTGTTGTTGTTTAGCAGGCCCTGGCCGGTTTGAACCCAACAGCCCTGGTGCATGTAGCCAGAGCCCTAACCACTGGGCTACAGGTGCCCAGCCATTCTGAAAGTTTTTAAAAGAAGTCTAAGTGATAGAAAATCAGCTTGTGTATGCAGCTGATTAGATAGTTTCTTGGAGAAAAGAGAAAATAATCTCTTAACATAACATAAACTTATAACCAAAACAGGGCTTCACAATATGCAGAGGAGGGAAAAAACAATTATGCATGCCATTTGCCAGATATTTAAGCCATATTGAACTCCCAGATATCTGGAAGTTCAAGGCTCAGAGTAGGTTATATTTATGTATCAAGTGTGATCAATTGAGCTATAGCCTTTTAATATCACACAGAGTGCTGAACATGGTCTCTCCAAACCAAATGTTCAAAAAGATGAAAAGGAAGAAAACAAAGGTGACATCATGAAATATCATTACAATTCATTTACACAAACATCTGGTAAGTATCTACCAAGTGCAATTCCATATGCTTTTGCTGAGCAATACAAAGTAAGACTATGAATATCAGCTCTCAGACAAGTAGGACCTGGACATAAGTATGGGGTAGAGCCAGTGTTCTAGAAGCTTGCATCAGGGGCAGATAGGAGAGTCACTTGCCTACATCTGCAGAGCAGAACATTGAGCAAAAATAATGTGAAAGATAATCTCACATTTGGAGATATGCCAAAATCAAAACCAGGCTGACAAGTGAACGGCCTGTCTGATGGGGGTATAAGCAGAGATGAGGACTCCTAGTACATGTAGGAAGCAATGGGACAGAAATCAAAACAGACAAGAGGATACATAGGACAAATACAGATGGAGAAATTTTCTGAGGCAAAGTACATTCTGCATAAAGCTTCTGAGAGTATATTCTGCGATGCGGGCTGCTAGGGAAATAGACAAACAGAATCCCTGCCTTCAGAAGATCACAGCCTGGCGGAAGACAGAGCTAACACCCATCATTCTGCACGAGAACACGTCGTCAGCTCCACCCAAAGCTCCCTAAGGGCTGGAAACATGCCTGAAAATCAAATGTTCACTATGTGTTATATGGATGGATGATGATAATGAAGATTAATTATGCCAAATATACAAAGGAGGTTGTAAATAGAGAGACAGGGCAAGGAAGTGGGAAAGCAGAATGTGCCAAAGACGGAGAGTCAAGACAAGTGGTCCTACGCCTTGACTCTGCCACTAACTCGTTTTAACTTGGACAAGTCATGTAAGCTTTAAATTTCAGAGGGAGTTGGGACAAATAATTATTAAGATCTCCTTTTCCTTCTTCCTGACTTCTTACCATAAAATGAATTAATCTATTCTTAAATCAGATTAGAAAGTCCTTTCTGAACCTGCCATTCTTCTAATCAAATTGAACAAATTCAAAGGTATTTTATAACTCTTGCCTTTTTAAAAATTAACTACAATGAAAGCATCTGCTTGAATAGAGTTCTATTTAAAAAAAAAACACTTAAATCCGAGCAATATTCTTACAATATCTTTCTGTGGATATATAAACTTTTAACCTCTTACCTTGAATAGAGTTTCCACATTTGCACTATTTAATCAACAATAAAAGTCAGATATGTCATTCCTTTTATATTATCTGTTAACAGCATACTATAAATCCCAAGTAGAAAGGATTTTTTTTCAACTTTTTCACATTCTACAGAGAGAAAGAAGTTAATGTTAGTTTATCAAAATAATTTATGCTTTGAAATTCCTCTAAGAGCAGAGAGAAAATAGTAATGTATATTTCATTTTTAGTCTTTAGTCTCAACAGTTCTATCAATATAGGATATGACATTCTAAGAGAAAAAATCATAAATCAGTCTTACTACCGCAGTTTTCAAATTCTAAATGTCAGCATACAACATAAAGAAATGATTTTGTTTGAACCATGTTTCTCAAAAAAATTAATTTAAAACCTGTTTGTTGTCGGTAATCAGTATCAAGATATAAGATTAAGTATTCACAAAGAGAAGGAAAACAATAATTCAAGTAAGGTAAAATGAAGTTGGAAAGCAGAACAAAGAAAATTCTAAAAATTAACAAAATATTATGGAAAGCTTCCAAACTGGCAAAAGTGGAAGAGTGATGATCCAGTTCTTTAAATTACATACTGAAATAAAATTACTAATTTTCAAATGGTATTATTTCTAATTTCATGCTCCATAATACTATCATCTTAAAACTCCATTAGCCTTGATTAGCCAAATGAAGATTCCGGAAAAGCTGAGTTTGAAAGGAGAAATGGAGGAATGTGTAGCCAAAAACAAAGTTTCACATCTGTGTCTGCATCTGAAGTTGCTCTGTAAGATCTGATAACTTATTAGAAAGCAATCTTTTTTTGCAAGGCAGGGCATTTACATCATACATTTTTCTCTCTCCAAGGAAATTCTAATTACTGGTTCCAATCATTTCTGATTGATTTGCTTTTTATTCTTCCAAGGTATTCTCTGCTGTATGATGAAATCAAGCCTTCAATAAAATTCCAAAAATTTCAGAACAATTTACAAGCTCCAGATGACTAAAAGTTTTCTCATGTCCATTTGGCATTCAGGAAGAGAGTTCCACCAAATATATTCTCAAGAAGAATACATCTGGGACTCACTAAAACAAAAAAAAATCACCAATGACATACTTGAGGCAAATTAATGTCACATAAATGCAAATTTGCCAACATTATTTGAGGCCAAAGCTAGGATCCAGCCTCTATATATTAAGTCCCTTTCTTAAGGCATAGGCCACCAGTTCCATGGATGAATATTTGGGTGATATTTTAGCAATCAATTTAATAAATACACATTGTCTTCTGTATACAAGTTGATAATTATTTATATGTTATGTATATCTTTTATGAAAAGAGTTAGCATCTGCTGAACACTTTCTTAATAAATTCATACTTTCTCTTGGCCTGATGCAAACTCCAAGTCACTGAGAAAAGATAAGACAGAATCAAAGAATTTTAGCATTTCAAAGAATCTTTTCTAAGCACTTGTTTCAATCATTAAAAAGTGTATCAGAAATTCATATATATGTTCATTATGAGAATATGTTTGTCAATAATAATGGTAAATTTCACTACTCAAAAATGTTGAACTTTTAAGCATTAATATGAAAGCAGCCCCCCCCAAAAATAAATAATTCAATGAACATTATTCTTGCAAGAGTACATTACAGGCTATCAAAAATGATACATTTTTATCAATTCACTAAGAATAATTAGTATTTAAAAATGAACTTTTTAAAAAAAATGCAGAGGTTTTTTTCCTATCAGTTCTGGCTCCAGCCTCAGCTTCAGAAGAGATTGTAAACCAAATGGGCCCAAACATTGCCTGGTTTGGGCAGAAATTATAGACTAATTCTGTGATTCACATCTTGGCCTCTAGCATGCCAGGGATACCTAGAGTGGGTCCTTGTTGGGCACAGTTAAACTACTCCTTGATTAGCCACTTTTAGGACACAGTCACACTGGTAGGACACATTTGATTCAAACACACTGCAAAGGATCCAGAGATATAAAAGCACAATGCATAGTTCTGGTCATCAACATCTATAGATCTGTTCCAAAATTTAAATTTTTTTCCAACAAACAGATCTTCAAATCTTTAGGAGGGAGGGTGATTGGCAGGTTCTCACCTAATGTGCACAAGTGAGGGTGTTCAGCACATCCCCTGGTAAAGGGCTCAACTACAACTACAACTTTACCTTAGAAATGAAAACAATGTAACCTATAGATCTGTACTCTCATATCAATCTGAAATAAATAAAAAATAGAATAAAATCTCAGATTCCCCCAAAGCCAGACCAACTTAGCAAGGTAAATTTATTACAGCCTCCACTTGCATTCTGCTCAATCTGTGTATCCAATTTGAATCGACGAAGTTGTACTCCAATAAAGAAATCATCCATGCCTCTGTTCTTTCCCTGCAATCCCTAATTCAGTTGGTGGTGGGAAGGAGTAACACAAAGGAGCATTAACAGCAGAGTTTCTAATACCAAACTGCCTGCTCTTGAACTTCAACTATGCTATACACTAGCTATGTGATCTGGGGTAAGTTACTTAACTGCTATCTGCCTTGATCTTCTTTTTATTAAAATAGGGATAAAAATAGTGCCACTGAGTTAGGATAGGTAAGTATCAGCCAGGGAAAGGATATAAAAGAAATAAGGACATTGTGGCTGGTGGGTGCTCCAGCATGCTTTGCAGCTCACAGAGACAGGTCTGAAGCCTGAAAGTCTTGACAACCCTGATGGAATGGGCTGTCTTCCCCTTATAGGAGCATAACAGGTTCTTTACATGCCCCAGACTCATCAGCACACAGAAACAATTTAAACCACTACAGCAGGCAATAATTCTGCCATATCACCAGGCCTGATGTCCAGGTTCTGGGCCTTGACATTCTCGTTGTGCTAAGGCTGGACCATTTCCTCTTATCTATGATTTTGGGCCTAGGAGTTTTCCGTTTGTGTGCACTCAGAGACATTCAGTAGGAGGCCTGGTCCTGGCCTACCACTATAAGCATTGGTTTCCAAAGAAAAACCAAGGTATTATTATTAGAGGAAGGAATAGATGAGGAACTGGTAGAAACAACATGATAGCTACAGATAAGCTATTGCTACTACAATATAGTAACTACAGATAAATGCTGTTTTCCTGATCAAAACATGTGCAGAACTAACTCAGAGTAGCTGGGTGGCTGCCATGATTACCCAGCTAGAGTCTGGCAAAGTCTAGACAAGAACTCCTGGCTACCTGTCCTATTTTCTTTCCACTATAGCTTTCTACTACATAGACCTTCAAAGTTTGTCTGAAACTGAGGACTAGCCAGGATGCAGAAGTTTCAACGCAAAAATCAGGAAAGTTTTGGACAAACCAAAATAAGTTGATAATCCTGTTGATTACCATTAACTGTTCTATCCTGACTGACTTCTTACTAAATTCATTTTTTTTAAGATTTCACATTCCAGTTGCCTATACACCAGTGAATATTCCTAATCAGGTTTTAACCACTGAACTTGTTGGCTCCATGACTCAATTAGTTAAAAACCAGGTAAGGTCTCGAGATTTCTGATTATATTTGCATAATTTTTAAAAAGATAATCACTAAAAATATAATATAAATTTTTCTTTGTGATACATAAAATATCTGGAAAACTGGACTTCCTTGTAAAAACTGTTCACTGCTTACTTTTCAAATCACATGAAGAGAAGCCAGAGTTGCCTTTCTGAGATAGTGACAATTAAAGGGAGAATTCACATCCTAAATCTTTGAAAATCAATATCTCTCTCTCTCTCTCTCGTTCTCTCACTCTGTCTCACTCACGTGCATGCTTGCACACACACACATATACACACACAGTAGTCTCAGAGCTAACCTAAGCAAAAGTGGCTGGAATGCTCAGCTCTCCCAAGGACAGAAAAGCTGGGAATCTCTCACAAAGAAACACTCAAGGCTGGACACTTTGGAGTGTAGGGCTCAGACACAACACATCACAAGGGCCAGCACTTCTGGGGCAGGAGGCTCCCTCGTGCTAGCAATGATTTCATTTTCTGCTACAAGGAACTGAATACCTGACTCAAACTGGCTTGATCCATAAGGAAATGTATTATCTCACAAAACTGGAGTGCAAAAGTAGGGCAGGGTCCATGTTTGGCTGATTCACAAACTCAATAATTAAGGTCACATTATGACTTCCCTGGTCTTGAGATACTTTTGTCTTCATGGACCCCTTCTCCCATAAAAAAAAAAAAAAAAAAATTATGTTTTATGACTACAGTGGTATAAAGACAAATGTAACACAGTTGAGTTGATATTTATTTTTTCTTCTAATCTTAAAAGAAATTAAAACATCATAGAGGACTCCCAAAAGCACGGGCCAGGCATGGTGGCTCACACCTGTACTCCTAGGCCAAGGTGGAAGGATTACTTGAGGGCCAGAGTTCGAGACCAGCTTGAGCAAGAGCAAGACCCTATCTCTACCAAAAACAAAAAAATTAGCCAGGAAATGGTGGTATCTACTTGTAGTCACAACTACTTGGGAGGCTGAAGCAGGAGGATCGCTAGAGCCCAGGAGTTTGAGCTTGCAGTGAGCTATAATGACACCACTGCACTCTAGCTGGGGCAACAGAGCAAGACTTTGTCTCAAAAACAAACAAACCAAGAAGTATCATGGGTCCTAGAATGAGTCATAATCCAGTTCTTTCCATCCGTTGGCCATGCTCAGTGTATATCAGTTTTGAGCTTAGCTGGCCTATCCCTGGGTTCTAACAAGCTGCTAGTGGCATCTGGGGTAATGGACTCCATTGTTCCCCTCCACTGTAACCCTGGAAAGCCTTTCTCATCACTATGGAAAGGAAACCCTTCTTTTCAGTTCTAATTGGTCCCAAGTAGGACAATGAACTACCCTGAAACAACAGCCAGAGAAAGCCATTGGCTCTTGTTTTACCTTAGACTAGTTAGGAGACAGCCCCAGTGTTAGAAATGAGAGTGATACCAAATTACTTTTAGGTTACGCTGGGAAGGTGGAATGTGATATGAACAATCATTCACATGCACTGGATAGCTGCCACAAGTTTCTCACTCCATTGCCACAACAACCTAAAGAAGTAGAAGCTAAAACTGAGGTTTACAGAGCTTAAAAGATGTACCCAAGGTAGATTTCTTAAATAGGTCAGAAAAAGGCCAAAACAGTTTTTAAGGAAAGTAATAAATTGGACTTCATCAAAATTAGAAATGTCAAAAGACAGCATTAACAAATTGAAAAGGCAAGACAAAGACTGAGAGGAAATATTCTAAATATATATACATATATGACTTGCAGGAAGACTCTATTTAAAAAACACAACTAATAAGAAAAAAACAATCAATGAATAAACTATTTGAATGGGCTCTTCAAAAAATAAAATATATTGATGGACAATAAGATGTGCATCATTATGTTCAACATCTCTAAAAATCAGAGAAATGTAAAATAAAACCACAATTAGATACCACTTACACACCCACCAGAATGGCTAACATTATAAATGACAATATCTAGAGTTGGTAAGAATTTCAGGCAATTGGAATCTCACAGATTACTAATGGGAATGTAAAATAGTGCACTCGTTTTGGAAAGCAGTTTGCCACTTTCTCATAAAATCAAATATACCCCTACCATACAACCTAGCATTTCCACTCGTTAGTTGTTACCTAAGAGAAAACATTTGCCCACACAAAGATTTCTGTATCAATGTCCTTACTTAACAGCTTCATTCACAAAGCTGCCAAATATCTACCAACAAATGAACAGATAAACCAACCAGGGTATATACACACAATGGGAGATTACCAGCAATAAAAAAGAATGAACTTCTGATACACCTAAGAAAGATACATCTCACAAACATGCTGAGTGAAGGAAACCAGACACATACTCCTTGATTCCACCCACATGAACTTCTGCTGAGAAAGGCTGTGGGGAAACAAGAGAGACCCGTCGCAATTTATTTACCCATCTACCAGGTAGAAATAAATGGTAGTAGCTTAAACCAGAGTGATGAAAAGTGGTTTGATTCTGGATATATTTTGAAGGTGAAGCCAACAGAATTTTCTGACGGATTGAATACAGGATGTGTGAGAAAAAGAGAAATCAAGGACGACTCTATGATCCTGGAGCTGAGCAAATGGAAAGATGAAATTGCTATTAATTGAGATGGTGAAGCTGATGGGTGGAGTAGGTTGGGGAATGAGGACAGCAGTGGTGTTCACTTTGAAATGTCCATTAGATGTCTAAATAAAGGGCTAGAGATAGAAATTTGGAATTTTAACTCCATTTGGGGGGAGAAAGGGGTAAGGATAGGTAGAAAAAGTTTAAAAGAAACATAAGAAAACATCTGAACAGATTATTTTACTGTACAAAAAGTAAAGATCCATTATTTTTTAAGTTTGGGGTTATTAATGACTGGATCGGCAGTTCTCAACCTGTGGGTTACTACTGCTTTGTAACAATGAAAATACATCCTGCATATCAGATATTTACATTATGATTCATAACAGTAGCAAAGTTACAGTTATGAAGTAGCAAGAAAAATGATTTTATGGGAGCGGTGCCTGTGGCTCAAAGGAGTAGGGCACCAGCCCCATATGCTGGAGGTGACGGGTTCAAACCCAGCCCCAGCCAAAAAGAACTGCAAAAAAAAAAAATGAAAATAATTTTATGGTTGGGGCCACCACAACATGAGGAACTGTATTAAAGGGTCGCAGCATTAGGAAGGTTGAGAACCACTGGACTAGATGAAAAAAAGTCACTAGAATTTTGGTCATAAAATTAGCATAGTCCTATATATTTAATTAAGGTTCAGGAAGGGTTGCAGAACTTCCCTGATCTTTTCTAATACTGTGAGACTTGCTTTCAAACTGGCCAGGCCCAGGTACAGTTAGATGCCCCAGAGATTAGGAAAGCAGCTTCCACCTGATAACTTCTCTCTCCTGTAGTCTCTACCACCCTCCCACCTTCGGTCAGTGGGTATTGGATAAAGTCTTTAACCCTTTCAGTTTGCAAATGTCTTATTCATGAAATTGTATTTGGCTGTTTGCTTCTTAGAAGACACAGCTGCCGTGGAAATAAGCTATCACTTTAACTTTAGAGCTGGAACCTTCTAAGATAACAGCAATCTGCATGGTATGATTTGATGAAGCCAGAAAAATTATTTTTTTCCTATCCAGTTTCCTGGAATTCCACCATTTCATGAAAGGTGAAAGTGAAATGCCCAACTATAAATAAATAGGATTAGGGACTTTGCCAAGGAGAAAACAGAATTTTTTTTTTTTTTTTTTTTGCAGTTTTTGGCCAGGGCTGGGTTTGAACCCTCTACCTCCAGCATATGGGGCCTGCACCCTACTCCTTTGAGCCACAGGTGCCACCCGAGAAAACAGAATTATAGATAAGCAAGGGGATCCATTGAAAAAGGGGAGATTTTTTCCTTCCCCCCCTTTTTGTATTATATATTGATAAAGTATAGTGGTATATATTTATGGGGTACAAAGTGATCTTTGAATACCATGTGGAATGATTAAATCAAGCTAATTAACATATCCATGACCTCAAATATTTAAAAATTTTTGTGATGTTTGAAATTTACTCTCTTAGCTATAGTGAAACGTACAGTAGGTACTCAATTATTAGCTGTATTCACCAGACTGCACAACTGAACTGTAAAAAATCACTTATTCCTCCTCTGACTATCGTCTGCTCATGCCCCCCACCCCCAACTCCAGCCTCTGGTAACAAACTCTCCCTGCTTCTACAAGATTAATTGTTTTACATTAGGAATATAAGTGAGAGTATGTGGGGTGTGTCTTACTGTGTGTGGCTCATTTCCCTTAGTATAGAGGGCTCCAATTCCACCCACCTTGGCATAACGATAGCATTTCTTTTTTAAGGCTGAATAGTGTTCCGTGTGTATATTTCCCACATTTTTCGTCCATTCTTTCCTTGATGAACACCAAGATTGAGTCCATATCTCCTCTATTGTGAGCAGTGCCTTGCCCAATACGAGGGGAAACATCTCTCTGACACACTGATTTTAGATCATTCGGTAAATACCCAGAAGCGGGATTGCTGGGTCATATGATAATTCTACTTTTAGCTTTTTAGGAAATCTTCATAGAGTTTTCTACAATGGTTGTACTAATATACATTCCCACCAACATCTTACAAGGGTTCCCTTTTCTCCGCATCCTCACCAACACTTTTTTTCATCAAAAAGGGAGGTTTGAGAGACCATAAAACAAACCCCACCTCACAATTTTGTTAGTGAGAGTTCCACGAGGCCTGTTTTCAACATCCGGCACATAATAGTCACCAAAGTGTTGGATGAATGAATGAATGAATGCTCATTTTTCTCCATCTGAGAAAGCAGCCCTCCCTCAAAACAAAGAAACAAACAAACCTCTGAAAGCAAAGGCAAAGGACCAGTTCTATGAATGGAATTAATTTACTCTCCCCGCACTAATTTATGGGGGGAGCAGGGGTTAGGCAATTTCTAGAGACTCTCAGCAGCTCTCTGGCAGAAAGCTGTTCCCCTCCTTGGAGCACTGGAAATCGCCCTGGAGGCTGGATGTATCACGAACCGACGCAAACCCAGGACACCGCAGGCCAAACGCTTCGGTCTGGGGTCCCCTCGAGGCTGGAAACTGAGGTACAGGCAACAGAGGGCAAGTGGAGCAGGGAGCGCGGACCCAGCAGAACTACGAGCTCTCCCGCCGGGCTTGCAGCGCTTGGCTCGGCGCTTGCGCCTCCCTCAACTCTCTCCTCCGCCCCCCTTCGCCCTCCTTCGCCCTCCTTCGCCCTCCCCCTTCCCCTCCCTTTCTCCTCCTCCTCCTCCTCCTGCAGCTGCTGCGGCTGCCAGACCTCGCCAGTTCAGACCCACGGGGCTGCCCTCCCCTGCGCACTCCGCTCCTGCCCGGGCCCGGAGCGCAGCGCGGCCGCGCAGGTAGGAAGGAGCCCCAGCCCGGGGTGGCGCCCAGCGCGCCCAGTGCCCCCGGGCAGCGTGCGGGGCAGCAAGGTGGGGTGCTCTGAGGGGCGCAGACTGACTCGGACCGTGCGGGGTCTCTCAAGCAGAGAGGGAGGTGGAGGTGTGCAGCCTCGGAATGCGATCTGTCGGCAAGTGCGAGTACTCGGGTGACATCTGTTGGGATGGGCAAGTGTGTGCGCGCCGCCGAGCAGCCGCCCGGGCTTTGCCGGTAATCGTGATTTTTGAAAGTTTCAGGAGACCAGTGTGTGAGATTTAAGCCGCACCTGGGTTCCACAGGAGCTCGTTAGAAGCTGGAAAGCTGAGCAGCTCCCGGGAATTGCTAAGAAAAGGGACCTCACGTCCCTGGGGGCGCAAGGCCGGGCGCCCAGAAACTGGTACCTCGGGCTGCGGTGCAGTTCCGGTCCTAGGCAGCCCAATCCTAAAGGTAGCACGTCGGGGACCAAAACCCTGAGAATCAGACGCTTTGGGCTGCTCTTCCACACTACCTGAGCCTTTTAAACAAAGCTGTGCGCGAAGAACGCGGTGAATATGCTACTTTAAGAGTTTGTGATGAGGAGCTCCAATATTCTACTAGAACTGAGAGTTTTGTTGCGTTTTTTAAAAAAATAAAAGTTTGAGGCCAAGGTAGTTCATGTTGGCTTGCAGGTATTTTTGCTGACCTTTGCAAAGATATCTCTCTCTCTCTCTCTCTCTCTCTCTCTCTCTCTCTCAGATTAATATGAGGGTACAAACGATTAGGTTACATTGCTTGCGTTTGTCAGGCAAAGTCCAAGTTACAGAAGGAGGTGTGCACCCAGGGAAAGCCTTACGCTCAAAGGGATAGAGATTTGCTGCCCTACCTCCATTCCCGGAAAAAAAAAAAAAAGAAGAAAAGAAAATGCATCCTCCCCTTTGAAACTACTCTCTTTTCATCCTTTAATTTTTTTCTTTCTGAAGCCTGCTGTGGAAAAATGCACACTGAATGTCCTTTGTGTATAGACAGTGTAGCAGGATGGAGTAAAATGAAATGCACTTTTTTATGTCTGTGGGAAGGTTCAGGAGGGGGAGGGGAGCTGAGAAAGCAGATTGGAAGTTGAGTGTGGTGGAGCCTCAGCCTCCCCGCCCACCCGTCCTACGTACTTCACTGCTAAAGTTTTATTTTCTCCGCAACAGATACTAAACTTCAGTTTGTTTTCTTTGAGAATCACAATGTTGAAAGCCCTTCTCCTAACCATGCTGACTCTGGCGCTGGTCAAGTCACAGGACACCGAAGAAACCATCACGTACACGGTAAGGGGTGATGGAATTTGAGATAAATGCAGTTCAGAGGAATCCTGTGACAGGGAAGGTTTTACCCACCCCTGCCAGTGTAAGTGGGCTGTACTCTGTGGACGATAATAGATTAAACAAGGCTTTACTGTGGTTCACATTAAGATTCTTTGCAAATTGCCACCTGATCCTTTCAAAAGTTCATTGAGATCACCAACCGAAGAGGGGACCAACATGTGATGATTTGTGCAAGACCAACAATAGGAACCCTTTTGAAATTAACACTAGAGTAAGCTCCATATTTCCAATACATTCAGTGAATTAATGGGCATAAAGATTTGAAAAATCTGAATTCCTATATACATACAAACAAAGCTAGTAAGTGCAGAGTAAGACTCAAGTCCAATAAGAATGTTAAACAACTTAAAAGCATATGGGGCCTTATTTGTGCACATGACATTAACATTCTCATGCAAGTTGTCTTCATTGAATTTTCAAAGGCTAGATAGCCATCGATTTATAGTATAACTCATAATTCATAAATGCCCTTCAGATATGCTTTATATCAGGATGCAGTATTTGCTAAAAGTGGTCTTAAAATTCCTTGTGTACAACTCAGTTTTGCATTTTCTAATTCACATCTCTGATATTTCCAAGTAATATATAACTAATTAGTTAATTGAATGAGCATAATCAGTGTTTAATAAAATATTCAAAATATCTGACTCCTCCCATTGGTAGGAATGGCAGAGGAGGGCAGTACTTACTGCACTTCTAGTGACTTTGTTTGCACCTCTGTTTTGTATTTTCTAGTCTTTAATAAGTGTTATGGGGTGAATGACATTTGTCCTGGATTAGAATATGAAAAACACATTTTTCTACTTGTTCCCAATTTAAAATTAAGTAATCCTACTCAAAAGAATGTGAAAAAATTTTGAAAATAAAACTCTTTAAAAAAGTGAGCTAATGTCAAATTTAGCTGATAGTAAACATTATCTGTTTTTGTTACCATTTTATCCCTAGAATGTTAGTATTCATCTGGCAAGTGTCCCTTTCTGTTGTTCAGATCAACTATAAATAAAATAGTTTAATATAAATATTTTGTTAACTTCATGTTAAATGTAGTTGCTTCCTCTGCTGAAGATAAATAAAGCAAGAAAAATGAAGGCATGTGCTGTTTATCCTCGAATGAAAATATTTTGTTAATCAGGCTAAATTTATTACCTTCTTAGGGAGCTAAAATTAAATTTGTTACCCACTTTTACAATCATCTAATAAAATATTTTACTGCTTTTCCAACTACTTATCTTCTATACCTATCCTTTGCTAATCTTATTTATTTTGGGTAGAGAAAGTTTCCTGTGAATTAAACTATTGTTTTAAGTCGACTAACTAGGGTCCCTTATTATTGTAACTGATGTCCCAGATGAGATACCCCTTTTGTACTAAGATTAGGTCTATTCCCTTTTAAATTATGTATGCCTCATAATGCATGCTTAAAGGACAAGATCATTAAAGACTTTTTAGTACTTTCATCCTCAAAGCAAGGTAAAGTGGAATCTTCTTCCTTCTACTGATAGTAGAACTTATGATCAGAAAGACTAATTTTTTTAAGGATACACAGCCACAAGTGGCAAAGCTAAATTCAGTCTCAGCTTGTTTAATAGTAGACCCACATTAAAAGTACTGAAACTAAATACTTAAAACTGCAAGTCTTCTCTATTTACCATACATATTATTTAAAGAAACTGCTATTTTTGCCTGGGATGAAAGATACTTTTCAGAAGATGGGCTTATATCCACAAGACAGTCTCATATTCCCCTTCCATGATAAAGATAGGGTCCGTTCAGCTATTTACTGACAAATATATGCATAAACAACTCTCACCCCACTGAGAATTTATTAGCTTACTAAGAAAATTCAATCCGTTGCCTCAAGGAATTTGCCCTGGGAAGATACTATTGAAAAATGCAAAGTTCCTAAACAAGCACATGTAGTATTATTATATAGATGATAAGAAAGGCAAGGAGGTGACTAATGTTGGTGCTGGGATATTCCAGGAGCTACAACTCTGTGCTGTTCTTGAAGGAAGTAGATGGATCTAGAAAGGCTGAAGAGATGCCTGAGTCAGACAGAGTGGCATAATCAAAGGCTGGTGGTGTAAACAACAAAGACAAGTCCAGGTGGTGATAAGGTCAGATCAGCTGGAGCTGGGCAGTGAGAGGACCTGGAGATGATGAGAAATGAGAGGTCTCCAGGCCACTGTGAGCTCTTGGATGGAAGAGCAACATAACAGAGACAACAGAGATTGCTGTGGAGCCTGTGTGCAGAATGTGGAGATATGGAGCCTTGCCTGCTCCGGAGGCCAGAAAAAGGCTTATACGGATGTGTTAGATGTAGAAATGGACAGAGTCAGCAGAGATTGGAAGAAAATAATTAGAGCATTCATGCTGAGATCCTGGGTCTCCAGAGAGATGGTGGTATCTTGGACACTGTTAGGGAAACTACACAAAAGTACTCTGGGATATAAAGTGAGTTGGGTTCTCACCTTGGTAAGTTTCAGGTATCAGTAAAATATCTAAATTGATCTCTCTGCCTCCATTGGGTTATTTCCTTGTCCAATGTCTATTGCATGTATAAGCACCTCTCAGCTCTACTAAAAGAATTTAAGTTTGTTTAGTTGCTTGCTCCTCTTTTGCTCAATCTTCCCTGAACCATCCTAATCTGAGTGCCTTTCTCAAATGAGGTTCTGATCAAATTGTTTCCTAAGCTTAAAAATTCTTCAGGAGCTTTGATCACCTATAGCAACATTTCTTAAGAAGTAGCCCCAAGACAATCTGCATGGGAATCACCTGGGATTCTTGTTAGGCACTTCAGCCCCCTACTCCCAAGACCTATAGAATCAATCCTGTAGGTGGGTCTAAGAATATGCATTTTAACCTGGGTGCTCTTTAAACATACTAAACCTTGAAATTCATTGACCTTCAGGGTAAAATCCAGTTCTTCCCTGTCCCAAACAAAGGCTTTCTGGATTTGTCCATTTCTACCTCTCTAACCTCATCTGCTACCCTCCCAGAATTCCTTGCAGCTTTTTCCCTCTTTAGCAATTTGGTGTGTTTGTTCCCAGTGATTTCTCTTCCTAGAATTCCTGCACTTCCCTGGAAAAATCCTGCTCATCCCATAAGGCCCAGTTCACTTATCACCTCCCCTGTAAAGCCTTCCCTTCCACCCCAGCTGGACAGAGTCCCTCACTCCTTCCTCCACTCACTTGTAGAAGGCGCCTGACATCTTGCTGCAAGTTGTCTACTTGTCTATCTGGTTGTCTGGCCTATGAGCGGCTTCAGGACATGGACAAGGTCTGCGTCACATTGGTGTCCCTAGGGCCTCGTGTAAAAAGGTGCTCCATAGGGGGTTCAGTGAGTGACCTAGAAGGGGCCCCTAGGAAATGACACTATGAGGCAGGCACCCAGCACCTGAGATGAAAGAAAGAATGGTAAGGAAGGCTAGGTGTTTGAACACTCTCAGAGGATTGAGAGGGAGAGAGAAGAGTTTAGGGCAGCAGAAAAAAAAAAGAAAAAAAAAAAAAACTTTGGTGAATGTTTTTGTTTGTTCCTAAAATTTACAGTGTGGGAAAAGGAGCAAATAAAACAAACTAAAACAAACAATAAAAGCAGTTAGAGAGGGTGAAGATTAGTCTCAAGACAGAGAGGAAAGAATTCCAAGAAGATGGTGATGGTCAAATGTACAGAGCCCAGCAGAAGAGTTGAGGCAGCCAGTGACTGAGCAGGATGCTGCAAGCTGTCCAATGCACAGACTCATCTTTAAGAAAGAAAAACTAGGGACTGTTAAGCCATGCATCTCATCATATATCTAGGTCTCTAGCACAGGGTGTTGCCCTAAGAATGATGCTTTTAGAGTAACTTCTTAGGGAATGGACACGTCAATTAACTGTCTCCTGTCCCCACCTTTGGTGTTTTCTCCGCAGCAATGCACTGATGGATATGAGTGGGACCCTGTGAGACAGCAGTGCAAAGGTGAGCTAGCTTCACAGACCCCCCTCAGAACATTGCCCTCTGTCTCCATCCCATGTGTCTCTTCCTGCATGCACATAATATTCACATGTTCCACTTTCCCTCTGAGAAGACTCCTGACTTACTGTATTATTGACACAGATATTGATGAATGTGACATCGTCCCAGATGCTTGCAAAGGTGGGATGAAATGCGTCAACCACTATGGAGGATACCTCTGCCTTCCTAAAACAGCCCAGATTATTGTAAATAATGAACAGCCTCAGCAAGAAACACCAGCCGCTGAAGCAGCCTCAGGGGCAACCACTGGGGGTGTAGCTGCCAGTAGCATGGCGGCCACTGGAGTGTTGCCTGGGGGAGGCTTTGTGGCCAGTGCTGCTGCAGTTGCAGGCCCTGAAGTGCAGACTGGCCGAAATAACTTTGTCATCCGGCGGAACCCAGCTGACCCTCAGCGCACTCCCCTCAACCCTTCCCACCGCATCCAGTGTGCAGCAGGCTATGAGCAGAGTGAGCACAACGTCTGCCAAGGTAGGTGTGACCTGTTACCCTAAGCAGCATGTTCTTGCCCAGGTGCACCTCCTGAGAAGGACCATGATAATAATTGCTCACATTGACAAAGGGATTCCCACATGCCAGACACTGTGCTAAATGCTCTATCTGCATGATCGTACTTGACCATCACAGTAATCATAAAACGTTTGTTGCTGTCAGTGTCCCTGTCGTCATCTTACAAACGAAGAAACGGGAAACTGGCTGAGAAAGTTCATCAGGGGTTCCTAACCTTAGCTGCTCAGATTTAGAGTCACCTGAGAGCTTTTAAAACTTGTCGATGGCCAAGCCACACCCTGTCCAATTAAATCACAGTCCCTGGGGACGGGTTTCAGGCATCAGTATTTTTTAAAATTCCCCATGTGGTTCCAGCACACGTCCAAGTTTAAGATCCAGAGGTCACACAGATGCTAAGTGCAGAGCTGGCCTTCAAACCCAGGCAGACAGGCGCCAGAGTCATAGCTGTCAGAAGTAGTGGTCGGGTTATTCATTGGAAATGGTGCTGTCAGGCTACTCCATAGATGTCCCCCTTTGGTTTCTCAAATTTCTTTTCACTGAAATTGCCACTGATTTATTTTTCTCAATCAGAAATAAATAAATTGTGCTTCTGCTTCTCATTACCTTAAACAGACTCTCCCCCACTCACGTTTATATCTCTTTTAAAGCCCTCATTTGAGCACATTTTGCTTATATCACTTGCACCGTGGCATCGTCTGCCTGGGCTTTTCTGTTTATTTTCACAGAGAGTACACATCACTGTGTATTCTAGAAACAGCTGTAGACTCATTCTAGCAAAGTGATAAGAATCTTGGGCTTTGAAGACATGTGGGATGTTAGCTAACAGGCCTATACTGAAAGATTTTATTCCCTTCTTTTTGTCTTAGCAAACCCTTTCAAAGCTACCTGGTGGGGAAATTGTGTTACTGACATGGGGCTATAGGAGCCCCCAGACTCCCTTTTCCCTGCCAGGAGCTTGGTAGGCAGACCCCATGGTGTGGAACTCCATGTTACCACCACATAAGTGCATGGTACCCATTAGCCAGTGGAAAGGACCTGAGAGTTCTTACCTCTGGTCATGAGTGATAGAAAGAGTTCACCTTCCTCCCTCAACAGTGATGGATTCAGAGAAGATCACTAAACTACTGAGCTAAGTGAAGGACGTAAATCCTTGTTGCCCTGGGGTGGCTTCTCCTTCTTCATCACTGTTTGCTTTTATCTGCTATATAAGAGATACTAGATTTTAAATGGCTTATAAGGAAACCTACCATGCTTTGACTTTTATTACTTTATATTTTGTGTGCAAATTTTAAGTACCCCATATCAAGAGCTACCCCATGCTGTGATGGTTACAGAGGGTGCATCAGATTAGCATCTGTTTCACGTTACTGTCATGAGTCAGAATTCCAATTTTGATGATGAATGATTCAGCATCTGCTTGATTTTCTGATATTTAAGAATTATGTTGAGATAAACTCATCTGTTCTTATATACATATATTTAGGTGAATATTGATTAAATAAATGTCTTACATTAATTTAAGTTATATAAACTTTTAATTGTGTTATTTTAATATATAACAAGATTAAAAGGTTTGGTGATATTTTTCCTAAAATCAAATGTTGGGCTGAAATTTTTTAAAGAATTGACTTTCATATACCAAATTATTTTTAGCCGTTCAGATGGTATATATTTTAATAGTACTTGGGAGAAAAAAAAAGACAGGCAAATGAATGGGACATTTCCTAAAGTAGTTTATAGCCATCATTGACACTTATGGTTGAATTCAAGAACAAGTCCTAGAACTGAATGAAGTGCTAAAACAAAATACATTTAAGGACCGGCCAGTGACTCATGCCTGTAATTCCAGCACTTTGGGAGGCCAGAGGATTGCTTGAGGCCAAAAGTTTGAGATCAGACTGGGTAAGATAGTAAGACCCTTGCTCTACTAAAATTAATAATAATTTGAAAAACCCAGCTGGACGTTGCAGCAAGTACCTGGAATCCCAGCGGCTTCTGGAGGCTGAGGCAGCAGGATACCCACAGCCCGAGTCTGAGGTTGCAGTGAGCTATGATGCCATCGCACTCTGCTCAGGGGCATAGGGTGGGACTCTGTCTCAACAACAACAACAACAACAAAGCAAAGAAATAAAAATAAAAAATAAGGAAATAAAAAAATAATAATCCTAATAATTAGCCAGGCATGGTGGTATACACCTGTGGTTCTAGCAATTTAGGAGGCTGAAGCAGGATTACTTGAGCCCAGGAGTTACAGACTGCATGAACTATGATGGTACCACTGCACTCCAGCTCCAGTAACAGAACAAGATTCTCAGGAAAAAAAATATATATATACAAGTGTGTGTGTATATAAAAACTTACAACATGTATGGGTTATATTAGAAACTGTACTGTGAATATGAAAAATGAAATTCTATTTATTTTTTCTTGAAAATATTTAGACTACAAAATTGCTTTTCACATATTAAAACATTCATAATTTTTACTTTGGAAATTTAAGTTATGAACAGACTATTAAATTCTTTGCTTAAGGAAGATGCTATAATACATACTTGTTGATTGTGTGCATACAGGATATTTTCGACTCAAATTCTTCTGTGTAATGTAGCCAGTTTCTAAACTTTGAAATTGGGGTCTGTACTATTGAAAGAAGGGTTAAAAGTTTTGGAAGACTTAAGGCTTAAGTTGGATTTCTTCCCACCTCACAATTTTGCAAAGTGCCCATAAATGTGGATTTACTTAATTGTTGATAAAAGGAGGTTATTTCATATGATAACAACAGGATAATCTGTCTAGGGAATCTGACTAACATAAGTCGAGTCACACTTGTGCCCATTTATTATTGAGCTAATCAAACATGTGGTCCAGCTTCTTCTAATTGCCTACAGATGTATGATATTCTCATTCCAGGCCAGCAGCACAAAATAATGTTTTATAACCAATGTGAAAGTGTGGGGACCTCTTACAACAATAATGTGCTCCAAGGACCTATATTATTGACATCATCATGAAGGTTGAGGAGCCTTCTGTTTTAATAAAGATCTCCACTCCCTTTTAAATGTTACGTACTTGTACCCAATAATCCAAACACATTTACCATAGTCAGCTGGATTAGAGTAAATGAATGCCTATGGATGAGTCATATTTGTATAAAAATTATTTCTAATACAGTATATTTTTCAACAGGTACAGCTGAGGGCATTTTTTTTACATAGGAGCTAAAATCTATACTGTGTTTCAGTCTTAAAACCAGTTGAGCCTTGGACGCATTACACAGACCACAGATGGTTCCTAATGATTCAAATAATCCCACTAGATTTTTTTTAATGTACACTATTTTATAAATAGAGGATGTCCCGAAAAATCACCCCTAAAGTCACCATACTAAGAGAAAATGGGAAATTGTAGCTAAATGAACCTTTATGTACAAAATATTCATTATAAAATTTTACAAAGAAGTGGCTAATGCATAAAGAATATTTTGTAAAGAAAGGCACATTTAAGCTACAATTTCCCATTTTCCCTATGTATGGCAACTTTAGGGGGTGAGTTTGGGGACACCCTGTATACCTTTTAGTCAACTATCCATGTTTTAACAGTTTAATGAAAATATGTTTTTCATGAATTTTTCCAGGGTTTTGTGCAAAAACATAACATGCAAAGATCAAGTCATAGTGAGCAAGTGTTTTCAGGGAAGTTTTGCCCAGTGAGGATGGTGCTGTGGGAGCCAGTCACACTGAGCATTTCATGTGACTGACTTTCTCCTTGGCAGCTATAAAATTACATGAAGATCATTCTAGTGGTAACTACCTAGAGTCATTTATAGGTAAAGTTTCAGGAATTAATTCTTTGCATGAGATATGATTTACTTCAAAGACAACAGATATTCATCTATGCCAAAAGGCAGCTGAATGAATAAGGGGCTACATGATAAGCCATTGATGACTTCCCTGTCATTGTCTACATCCTTAACTGCACGGTCTCTATGTAACTTCTCAATGGAGATGGAGTTGGAAATTACTAGTTCAAGTTAAGAAGATATTTTATAATTATCTATAACTTTCTAAGAGCCCTATTCTTTATTTTTTATTATTGTTTGGGATTTATTGAGGGAACGAAGAATTAGGTTACACAGATCATGTTCATTAGATAAAGTCTTTCTTGTAATCGTGCCTCACCCAAGAGGTGTGCCATACATCAAGACCTCCCAGCCCCCTCTGTACTCCCCTCTCCAGACTTGCTCATCCCTCTACCCCTCCCCTTGTACAAGCTCATCTACTGTCTTCATATCAGAATTGAGTACATTGGATTCTTGCTTCTCCATTCTTGTGATGCTTTACTAAGAAGAATGTATTCCACCTCCATCCAGGTTAATACAAAAGATGTAAAATCTTTATCTTTTTTTAGTGGCTGAACAGCATTCCATGGTATAAATATACCACAACTTGTTAATCCATTCCTGGGTTGTTGGACATTTAGGCTGTTTCCACATTTTTTCCAATTGTAATTGGAGCAGCGATAAACAGTCTAGTGTAAATGTCCTGATGATAAAAGGATTTTTTTTTCTTCTGTTGAGAGCCGTATTCTTATAGGGGAAAAAAAAAGTCATTTGGGGACTAGCAAGAAAGCATCTATTTCTCTGCCTAAAGGAATTTGTTCACTTAATTGAATTTTTAAAAAATTAAACATAAGACATTAGCATAGCTAGTAATCAAGCCACTACTAAACTTGGCCAAGATTTGCAGGTATGACTACTAATTTGCTAAAGAAACTGTGGCACCAAGAAATAAACTCAGTACAGAAACCCAATGAAGCTGATTACAGAGCCAAATCTAGTGTGTAGTTACTTGTAAGGTGTCACTGAGAGATGTGAAAACATACCCTAGGTTTTATGGTTAATCACCCCCAGAATATCCCCATAACCTAATTCCCTTCACCTTGCAGCCCAGAGTGAGAAAGTTCTAACTTCGAGGCCATTTTGCAGGTTATGACATTGCTTATCCAGTAAGACTATTTTTAAAACTTGTTTTGAACTTTCAAAACCCACACCTGACTGATTTTTAAGTACTTGGACATTACCACTTTGCCCAGGAGCAGATTTTCACATTCTTTTAGATTTTGCATGCGTAGATATCTAGTCATTAACACTTACATACATAGATGTGTGTCATAACAGAGCTCATCTTTTCACCTTTCCACTTGGAAAAATTTCACCACATGACCAAATTCAATATCATACTTCCACCCCCAGTTTTTCAGTTTGCTGAAATTTTTATTTCTTCCAACTTTCAACTATATTTCTAATGATTTCATTTTAATCATTATTACCTGTGATGTAGGAGCACTTAAAACTCTAAAAAAAGTCTTTTGCCTCTTACAAAGTCTAAAGGAACATATAAATTATAATGTACTTAGAGGTTTTTTAAAAAAATACGTATATTCTTGGGGACCGTCTATTATCTTCTGCACATTTCTTTACAAATGTCAGGATAACAAAAAGACTGTTTTGAAAAAGAAAGACTTTATTATCTATGTACCTGCTTTTAAAAAGAGAAACTTGAACAAACATGTTCAAGTACAGCTTCTCAGATACTAGGGACATCATTCTTTGACTTCTTTCATTTTAAACTTAAGTAATCTCATATCCAAGAGGATTTGTAAATTATAGTGTAACCAACTGGCTTAGCATAGCTGGCATTGTCATTACCAAGCAGCTTTCAAACATTGCCCTGGCGTTGATCCTTACTAATGTTATTAGTCTCTGGACACATAGGTTAGTTTCGTGTGGAAATGCCTAATTTTCATTATATGTAATTATATAGCCCAGTGAAGACCTTTCATCTCAGAAAATAGATATTTTGTGAAGCAAGACTATAATTGAGTAAAGTATGACATTAACCTTAAAGAATTACTTCAAAGAGAAAGTAAAATAGGCATTTAGTGTGCTTACATTATTTTTTCTAGTTCTTCATTGTTTTTAGCTGTTAATTACCTTTGGGCACCTGAAAATTCTCTAAAGCCATATAAATTGATAAGAATTGAGTAAGGGAAAACTTAATTACTTTTTAAACAAGCTGATGCAGTATAATAGAAGAGATTGGTTTTCTCCTGAAAAATCTAACATTGTTTCATAATTTGCCTTTCAAAAATTGGAGTCATTGAATTTCTACTCCAATTTATGACATTCTTATTATATATTTGTGAATAGTATATGTATGTATCTGATTCATCCACAGTCAGAAAGTTTTCTTACAATTCCATCATAAAAATTAAATAACAACTATTTTAGGTCTGCTACAAGACAGTGCCATAACGCCCTAATTCAGTGATCCCCAAAGTGTAGTCCCCAGACCAGAAGCATCAGCATCATCTGAATTTATTAGAAATGCAAATTCCCAGACTCCACCCCATTCCTATTGAATCAGAAACTGTGGCGGTGGGGCCTGGCAATCTGTGTTTTAACAACCTCATGGTTTTGATGCCCACTTAAGTCTGAGAACCAATGCCCTAACTTAACTTTGGGAAGTTACATCCAGCTATATAAATCAGGGGGCAAGACCAGAATACTTTACATGGGATGTGGGAAGTAGTGAAAAGAAAACATCAAAAATATACTTTTTGCTTCTGTGGTAGAATAATATTTCTACTTTACTTCTCTCGTCTTTTTTTTTTTTTAATGTTGGCATTGTAATAAAAACTTATTTTATTTTTTAATTAAATCATAGCTGTGTACAATAATGGTTTTGTGGGGTACAGTGTGCTGGTTTTATACACAATTTGAAATACTTATAACAAACTGGTTAACATAGCCTTCACCGCACTTCCTTAATTATTATATTAAGGCGTTTATACTCTACACTTAGTACTCTCATCTTTCTTATGGCCATCAGTCCTCTGATACCTAAACATGGGTGGCCATGAGTCCCAGTTAGGACTATATCCTTGAACCAAGGCCAACCAGAGGAAAAGGGGCATATTAATGAGAAAACAGGAGAGCCTTGCATCTCTCTATAAAACCTACAAATATGAAATATTATAACTATCCTTAAATTGTCAATAGATACTTAAGTTATGTTCCAGCTTTAGCAATAATTGGTGCTAAGTGATACCATATCTTCTATAGGGATCCCCCTTAAGTTTATGGCACAAACTTAACAGATGAGGCAATGCTATTTGGAGTTTCAGTTCATGTAGAACCACGAATAGGAAGGAGGTTGGTTCTGACTGTGTCTGTACAGTGTCTTTCAGCTACCAAAGTGATAGGGGATGCTTCCAAAATCAGGTGCACAGACTGACCATCTCATCCCTTTTAAACTGTGTAAGTATATTTGAAGAGTATTCACCTAAGTGTCTTCTGTTCAACTTAAACTTGATCAAAAATTTACTTTCTATGAAAGATAAGAAGATTCTTTGTTAAAACTAGTTAACACTTAATCTGTGGAATGAATTTCCCTCTCCCCATAGAAGCAAAAAAGCAGATTAGAGTAGAATTGCAAGCCTGGGTAACTTCTGGAATGTGCACTGGTACTGGCTCATTATTTCTTTCTCCAGCAGGAAGTCTCAAGCATATTCCCTGAAATCAACAAGTTGTCCCTTTTGTAAGCACTGCCTTTGCACTTGTTGAATTTCTGGCACAATTTTATTTTTTGAAACCAAAGAGTAAACAAAATTTCTCCCAAATGTGTTTGATTTTTGCACGAAAGTACGAATAAGTAATAATTCACACCACATCTGAAACTCATTAGCATGCTGTTTTTTCCAGGAGGTAACTGTAGATTGCACACTCAGAAATAAAACTGATCAAGAAAACTGCATTCAAATATTGGCAGAAGAAAATGCTCTCATTGCAAGAATTTAAACATAATTGCAGGTTCATAGTTTAAACTGAAATAATTTGTAAACATTTAATAAAGATGAAGGGAAAAAAATGACATGAAAGGAAAACTTAAAGCCACCATATTGGCATCAACACAGATAGTTTGTTGCTGTCAATTTCATAGGACCACAGATTAAAAGGAGGGACAGACAGTGAATCAGTGCATATAAATGTGTGCTAAATAGACAAAAAGCTTGAAATTTTGTGCTAAATCAAATTCTAAAACTTCAACTACTTTTGAGATAATTATACATCTCTTTTCAAGTATTCAGGTTAACCAGGCAATATTTCAAGTGGATCAAATAGAATACAAAACCATTTAAAATTCAATAAATGCAATTAAATTTGAGAATTACTTTCTGCTGCAGTTTGATAGAGTCAGAGTAGAAGGAAGGAATAGTTACAGTCCTGAGAAAACTTGTCATAATCAAACCATGAGTTATTAAATAACAATTAAAAGAAATAAATAATAGTTTAGTAAAGTAACACATGGGACATCACAAGAAATAGATGACAAGTTGTCAAAAGTAGATGTTAAATTACTTTGGAACACAGGGAACCCCACAGTTTACTAAAATGTATGTTTGGACAGAAAAAGAAAACATGTTCCCAGAAATGTGATCAAGAACAAAAATCTTTTCCCTCCCTAGACCAGAGAACTTTAGTAGAGAATAAAGAGATATTGACAGATCTGGTGAAGAAATTAAGATCTAACCATCAGGGCGGCTCCTGTGGCCAGCGAGTAGGGTGCCGGCCCCATATACCGAAGGTGGCGGGTTCAAGCCCGGCCTCGGCCGAACTGCAAAACAAAAAAATAGCCGGGCGCTGTGGCAGGCGCCTGTAGTCCCAGCTACTAGGGAGGCTGAGGCAAGAGAATCGCTTAAGCCCAAG
>CAUYON010168158.1:0-32514 GCA_963573935.1 Arctocebus calabarensis
AGGCGGAGGCAAAAGACTCGCTTGAGCCCAGGAATTGGAGGTTGCTGTGAGCTGTGATGCCACAGCACTCTATCCAGGGTGAAAGTTTGAGACTCTGTCTCAAAAAAAAAAAAAAAAAAATTCCTTAAAGAAAGCATAGGAAAAACACTGGAAGGTATCTGCCTGGGGAAAGACTTTATGAAGAAGACTGCCATGGCAATTACAACAACAAAAATAAACAAATTGAATTAAATTGAAAAGCTTCTGTACAGCTAAGGAGACAACAACCAAAGCAAATAGACAACCTACCCAATGGGAAAGGATATTTGCATATTTTGAATCAGAGAAAAGCTTAATAACTAGGACCATATAGAGAACTTAAATTAATCCACATGAAAAAAACCAACAATCCCATACATTAATGGGGAAGAGAGATGAACAGAACCTTCTCTAAAGAAGACAGATGAATGGCTAACAAATACATGAAAAAAATGCTCATTATCCCTAATTATTAGAGAAATGCAAATTAAAACCACCCTGAGATACTATGTAACCCCAGTGAGAATGGCCCATATCACAAAATCTCAAAACTGCAGAAGCTGGCATGCATGTGAAGAGAAAGGAACACTTTTACACTGCTGGTGGGACTGCAAAATAATACAACCTTTTTGGAAGGAAGTACGAAGAAACCTCAAAGAACTCAACCTAGACCTCCTGTTTGATCGTGCAATCCCATTACTGGGCATCTATCCAGAAGAAAAAAAAACTTTTATTATAAAAACACTTGTACTAGACTGTTTATCGCAACTCAATTTACAATTGCTAAAATGTGGAAACAGCCTAAATGTCCCTCAACCCAGGAATGGATTGGCAAGCTGTGGTATATGTATTCCATGGCATACTATTCGGCCATTAAAAAAAATAGAAATTTTGCAACATCTGTATTAACCTGGATGGAGGTGGAACACATTATTCTTAGTGAAATCACAAGAACGGAGAAGCATGAATCCTATATATTCAACTTTGATATGAGGACAATTAATGACAATTAATGACACAGTTGGGGGGGGGAAGGGCAGAGCAGACAGAAAGAGAAGGAAGGAGGGGGTGAGGGAAAGGAAAAGAAAATAGTAACTAATTCTCATATAAATAGGATTTAAGTTTGACCAAAGTACATCATTTGAATAGTAATTTGTAATTCAACTTGTTAATGTGTTGCTTAAGATATTGCATCCTCATTTATGAAGTGAAATGCGTTTGTAATTTCTCCTTTATAATAATATATTTTTTCCAGTTTTAGTATCAGGTATATCCAAATGAAGTAGAATGGTTTGGAAGTATTAAGTATTTCTTCTTTTTCAATTGTCTGTAAGATTTGGCATGATCTGTTTTTTTTTTTTGAGACAGAGCCTAAAGCTGTCACCCTGGATAGAGTGCTGTGGCATTACAACTCACAGCAACCTCCAATTCCTGGGCTCAACCGAGTCTCCTGCCTCCGCCTCCCAAGTAGCTGGGATTACAGGTGCCCGCCACAACGGCCGACCATTTTTTGGTTGCAGCCGTCATTGTTTTTTGGCAGGCCCAGCTGGATTTGAACCCGCCAGCTCAGGTGTACGTGGCTGGCGCCTTAGCACGTTGAGCCAGGCACTGAGCCGGCATGATGTTTTTTGAAATTATCTTCTATTTTAATTTATAAATATTAGTTGTTTATTTTCTGAGACTTTGGGGGAAAAAATTAAAAAAAGAATATGCATAAAGTTTCAGAAATACAAGATATCCCTGACAACTACTCAGCATGTAGCTAAAAATTCTGTGACTGCCTTTTAAAAGAGATCATGACTAACCATAACATGTGGGTTCTGTGTCATGACCATTCCACATTTATACTCATAGTGTTCTAAGAAAGAGCTTGATAGCTGCACCAGTCTGTGATAACATACAGATTTCTCTCAGTCCACCTTCACCTAAGACATTCTCTCTACTTACTCTTGCAAAATTATTTTCTATGTGGTATGTACTAACTCAGAACACTTATGGAACTCAAAAAGGATAAAAATCCATCTGTATTCATTACTATTGGTTCAATTTAGAAAGAACTAACAAACAGACAAGTTACACTGAATTATACATACAAAGTACAGTCAGCTCTACATATCTATGGATTCAACCAACTATAGATAGAAAATAGTAAAAAAAAATTGTATCTGTGTTAAACAGATAAGACTTTCCTTATGATTATTCCCTAAACAATATAGTGTAACAAATATTTATATAGCATTTACATTGTAATAGATGTTATAAGTCATCTAGAGGTGATTTAAAGGAAGATGTGCAGAGGTTATATGCAAACACTATGCCATTTTATATCTGGGACTTGAGCATCCACGGGATTTTGGTAGCTGGGCGAGGTCCTGAAACCAATCTCTCATGGACCAAAGATAATAGTATTTTCAAAATGAGAACATGCTTTTACTCCACTGGACAAACTGAAATATTATTTAAAACTCTTACCGGCTTCTTTGGCAACTGAACATTATAAGGTGCGGAACCAAGAACCACCTCAAAGAGTTTGTCTGAGTAAGGTATGGTTTTCTCTACACTTTCTCGGAAGTGGGAATCCCATTTGGCATATAGGATAGTGCCACCAATACCTCCACCAACAAACAAAAGGCTAGCTCCAGCAATTTTGCCAGCAGTCAACCTGAGCAAAAGAGAACAGGAAACACATTTACATTTCTTGGTTCTCCTATACCTACCTTCCTATATGACACCAATGTAAGAGTCTCAGAGACTTCCAATCTCAATATCTCTACCACTAACTCAAATCACAGCAGCACATTACTTTTTCCTGAGTTGTTTCTAACATGTCTACAATAGAAAATGACATTTACTTATGGATAACTAAAATTTTTTTAAAAACAAAATATCTAGGATAGAAAGAATGGAACAATCTACCTTTTAACACTTAAATCTCAAGATGTTCAAAGTCATGAGATTTCCTTTGAAACCAAAAAAGAACTACCACTACCTTTCAAGGCTCCTCTCCTTTGATTAAACATTCCTGTAAACATAATAAAGTTAATGTTTTACAAAAGATAACAAAAATATCAAATAGAACAAATACTTGTTTAAGTTACAATATGCTGTCCTGGAAATAAATCTATTTGCAGCAGATTGGAAGACAGCACAAAGTGAGGGAGGTCTGCCTTACATGCTATCCAATTACCAAAAAACAAAAAAATGCATCATTGACAAATTTTTACCTACAAATAAAAACACTGCAGAAGGTACCCCAACAGTAATACAGAAAAGCTTTAGCGTATACACTCTTTTTAAAAGAGGTATTAGGCAGCTATTTCCTTAAGGAAAACAAACAGCCCTAAGCAGCATATAGTGTACGGCCAGGTTATATGGAGACATCCTACATACCCAGAAGTGCTAGAAGTAGAGTATCTGCGGCATGGTCGCAATGGGCGGAGGACAAACTTCCCACAGAGACAATTCTAGAAAAGAAGAAAACATCACAACTAAATGGTTAAAGGAATGTAGGAAGTTGTTAGGGCTGATAATACAAAACTCATCTTTATTTTAAACAAATGACTTTATTAAACAAAAGTATAAATGTATGTATTTTTATGTAATACAAATTTATCTAAGTGTTCTTTATATATGAAGAGAAATTAGCTATATGTCTGCTAACTGGAAGTTTTTGTGCAGTTTATGATCTTTCTATCTTTGCTTATGATAGCTATGCCATGCAAAAAATTACAATTACGTAGTAAAAAGTCAATCTTTTATGCTTTATGAGTTTTCTCACAGTCTTTGAAAGTCACCCTCAAATTATAAAATAAACCTTGTATGGTTTCTTCATGAAAGGATTTTCAAGGTTTCATTATTGTATACTTAAATTTTTGAAACTACTATAAAAAGTATGAAGTATGCTCTGCTATTCCTTTCTTAGGGTTTCATAATTTTCTTTATAGAAGTCCTTCGCCTCTTTTGTTAGGTATATTCCTAAGTATTTCATTTTCTTTGGGGCTATGGTGAAGGGAGTTGTGCCCTTAATTAACCTCTCATCTTGGCTGTTGTTGGTGTATACAAAGGCAACTGACTTGTGGACATTGATTTTATATCCTGAGACGTTACTGTATTTTTTTAATTATTTTTATTTTTTTTTTGAGACAGAGCCTCAAGCTGTCACCCTGGATAGAGTGCTGTGGCATCACAGCTCACAGCAACCTCCAACTCCTGGGCTCAAGCGAGTTTCCTGCCTCTGTCTCCCACATAGCTGGGACTATAGGCACACGCCACAACGCCTGGCCATTTTTTTTTTTTTTTTTGAGACAGAGCCTCAAGCTGTATCCTGAGTAGAGTGCCGTGGCATCACAGCTCACAGCAACCTCCAATTCCTCGGCTCAAGTAAGTTTCCTGCCTCAGCCTCCCAAGTAGCTGGGACTGCAGGCGCCCGCCACAACACCCAGCCATTTTTTGGTTGCAGCCGTCATTGTTGTTTGGTGGACCACTCTGGCTGGATTCGAACCCGCCAGCTCAGGTGTATGTGGCTGGCGCCTTAGCCCGTTGAGCCACAGGCACCAAGCCATTACTGTATTTTTTGATAACTTCCAAGAGTCTTGTGGTTGAGTCTTTGGGGTTCTTTAAGTATAAGATCATATCATCAGCAAACAGGAAGAGTTTGACCTCCTCTGCACCCATTTGGATGCCCTTTATTTTCTTGTCTTGTCTAATTGTATTGGCTAGAATTTAAAAAAATGGAAGAACATACCATGCTCATGGCTGGGAAGACTCAACATTGTTAAAATGTCTATATTTCCCAGAGCAATTTACCAATTCAACGCCATCCCTATTAAAATACCAACATCCTACTTTCAAGACTTGGAAAAAATGATTCTGTACTTTGTATGGAACCAGGAAAAAAAACGTATAGTTAAGGCAGTTCTTAGTAATAAAAACAAAGCCGGGGGTATCACCATACCAGATTTTAGGCTGTATTACAAGGCCACAGTGGTCAAGATAGCATGGTCCTGGCACAAAAATAGAGACATAGGGCTGTGCCTGTGGCTCAGTGAGTAGGCTGCCGGTCCCATATACCGGAGGTGGCAGGTTCAAACCTGGCCCCAGCCAAAAAGAATAAAATAGGGACATAGATACAGCCTGGGGAAAGACTTTATGAAGAAGACTGCCATGGCAATAGCAACAGCAATAATAAACAAATGGGATTTCATTAAACCGAAAAGCTTCTGTACAGCCAAGAAAACAACAACCAAAGCAAATAGACAACCTACCCAATGGGAAAGGATATTTGCATATTTTGAAAGTTTAATAACCAGGATCTATAATTAATCCACAAGAAAAAAACCAACAATCCCATACATCAATGGGGAAAAGGGATGAACAGAATCTTCTCTAAAGACGACAAATGGCCAGTAAACACATGAAAAAATGCCCATCATCCCTAATTATTAGAGAAATGCAAATTAAAACCACCATGAGATATCATCTAACTCCAGCGAGAATGGTCTATGTCACAAAATCTCAAAACTGCAGATGCTGACATGCATGTAAAGAGAAAGGAACACTTTTACACTGCTGGTGGGACTGCAAAATCATACAACCTTTTTAGAAGGAAGTATGGAGAAACCTCAAAGAACTCAACTAGACCTCCTGTTTGATCCTGCAATCCCATTACTGAGCATCTATCCAGAAGAAAAAAAAACATTTTTTATAAAGACACTTGTATTACGCTGTCTATCACAGCCTAATTTACAATTGCTAAAATGTGGAAACAGCCTAAACATCCTTCAACCCAGGAATGGGTTGGTAAGCTGTGGTATATGTATACCATGGAATACTATTTGGCCATTTAAAAAAAATGGAGATTTTGCAGCATTTGTACTAACTTGGATGGAGGTGGAACACATTATTCTTAGTGAAACATCACAGGAATGGAGAAGCATGAATCCTACGTATTCAACTTTGACATGAGGACAATTAATGACAAGTGGGGCATGGAGGAAGGAGAGAGTAGACAGAGAGAAGGAGGCAGGAGGTGAGGGGAAGAAAACAAAAAAAAAGAAAATAGTGGGTGGCACCTGTGGCTCATCAAGTAGGGTGCTGGCCCCATATACCGAAGGTGGCAGGTTCAAACTGGGCCTCAGCCAAACTGGAAAACAGAAAAATAGCTGGGCGTTGTGGCGGGCGCCTATAGTCCCAGTTACTCAGGAGGCTGAGGCAAGAGAATCGCCTAAGCCCAGGAGTTGGAGGTTGCTGTGAGCTGTGTGACGCCACAGCACTCTACTGAGGGGCGAGAAAGTAAGACTCTGTCTCTACAAAAAAGAAAATAGTGACTAATTCTCACATAAATAGGATTTAATTCTGACCAAAGTACATTACTTAAACATTAATTTTTAATTTAACTACAAAAAAAAAAAAATAGCCGGGTGTTGTGGTGGGCACCTGTAGTCCCAGCTGCTCAGGAGGCTGAGGCAAGAGAACTGCCTAAGCTCAGGAGTTGGGGGGTTGCTGTGAACTGTGACACCACAGCACTCTACCGAGGGCGACAAAGTGAGACTCTGTCTCAAAAAAAAAAAAAAAAAAAAAAAAAAAAATTCAAATATCACACACACAAAAATTCAAGTATCACATTCAATAGCATACCTTCATATTCTTAATTGAATTTAGTATCCTAAGTAGAGTTTTAATTAATCGAAATATCTGAGCTTTTTTAAAAATCATCATTTTATCACCCAAATATGAATTCCTAGACATCACAGTGTAGTCTTACCTATTTTATTTTTTAAATGGAAATCTTTCAAGTTTTCCCTAGGTTAGCTGTTGAAGAACCTAGGTTTTTTGACGTACAGTATTTTCTTTTCTTTTTTTTTTCCTGAGACAGAGCCTCAAGCTGTCACCCTGGATAGAGTGCCGTGGATAGAGTCACAGCAACCTCCAATTACTGGGCTCAAGCGAGTCTCCTGCCTCTGCCTCCCAAGTAGCTGGGACTACAGACGCCCGCCACAACACCTGGACATTTTTCAGTTGCATCCGTCATTGTTGTTTGGTGGGCCTGGGCTGGATTCGGACTCGCCAGCTCAGGTGTACGTGCCTGGCACCTTAGCCGGTTGAGCCACAGGTGCAAGCCAACGTACAGTATTTTCTACAGACTGGATTTTGCTAATGGTACAATATGTTCCAGTCCTCTGTATTTCCGATAGACTGGAACAGAACTAGCCAGACATTTGCTCAGATTCTAATTTGGCTTTTTCTGAGGAGACTATAGGTAGGGTGGTCTCTGTTTTTGTGTTGATGTATAATGTCTAGACACATTAATTTTTTTTTTTGTAGAGACAGAGTCTTACTTTATCGCCCTTGGTAGAGTGCTGTGGCGTCACACAGCTCACAGCAGACTCCAACTCCTGGGTTTAGGTGATTCTCTTGCCTCAGCCTCCCAAGTAGCTGGGACTACAGGCACCCACCACAACGCCTGGGTATTTTTCTGTTTTTGCAGTTCAGCCAAGGCCGAGTTTGAACCCGCCACCTTTGGTATATGGTGCTGGCGCCCTACTCGATGAGCCACATGTGCCGCCCCACATTAATTTTTTGAAAATTGCAAAAAAGTGGTATCTGATTCTATCCATTTACATTTATTATGTTAGTTTTTTATAAAGAGATGTTGTCCCTCATCCAGAATTTGTTCATCCAACAGTACAGACTGTATAGAAAAGGCAGGATAAATGCTTGATTCTTTCTTTCTATGCTTTTACCCAATTATCATCTGAAGACCAACTGTGGGTTTTATTTGCTAATTGTGGCAAATTCTATTCTCTAAAAATTGAGAACTCAGGAACCTACCAGTAGATCCCAGAGACCCTTAGAACTGAGAGATAATAAATGTTTATTTATGGTATTTATTTACATAAGTGGTTTCATCTTATTTTCATATATAAACATGTAAATATAGGCTGGGCATGGTGGCTCAAGCCTGTAATCCTAGCATTCTGGGCACTGAGGGAGGTAGACTGCCTGAGCTCAGGAGTTCAAGACCAGCCTGAGCCAGAGCGAGACCTCTCTAAAAAGAGCCAGGTATTGTGGTGGGCATCTGTAGTCCCAGCTACTTGGGAGGCTGAGGGAAGAGAATTGCTTAAGCCCAAGAGTTTGAGGTTCCTGTGAGCTGTGGAGCCAGGGCACTCTAGTGAGAGTGATCTCAAAAAAAAAAAAAAAAAAAAAAAAAAAAATATATATATATATACACACACACACACATACATATTTATGTGTGGGTGTGTAAATATAATATTTGCCTATATAATTTACACAGGGTAGACGTAAAGTTCATGCGCAATTTAAAATTTCATTGCACAAGAAGTTTATGTCCACACTTACAATAATAAATGTTACTACTATAAAATAATAATTATGTTGCTAAGTTTTGGATGGTCTGCTATAAAGCTATACATAACCAAAGATAGGTGGAAATGGGGCTCTGATGCAATAAAACATAAAACATATGGTAATGACTCTGGGACTGGTTGGGGGTTAAGGGAGAAACAGCTAGAAGCCTGATGGCCTTCACAGAGACTACTGGTGAGGGCTTAAAAGAAAAAAAAAGTGTGTATATGTGTATATATATACATGTATATGCACACACACATTTATATATATATATATAGGCAGTCTACCCGCCTCAGTGTCCCAGAATGCTAGGATTACAGGCTTGAGTCACATTTATATATATATTTAGAACCTGGAGAATCCTTGTTAAATAGTGACAGAAGTTTATCAGAATTGTCATCTGAGGACAGATGGACAGACATGGAAAACAGAAAATGAGATACAGCTATAGCTACATCTAATTAACTTACGGATTTAGCTAAATAGTTATAAGCAGAATGTTCAAAAGTGCTATCCTCATAAGGACAGAGATGAGCTAAAAAAACAAAAACCAAACCTGTTTAGCTTTCAAGTAACATTTAAAGGAAACATAAAGAGGCCAAAACTTCATTGGTTCCAAAATAAAACTATTTCTCATTCTTAGCCTCCATAGGTAAAAGATTCTCAGAGAAGTTTCAAGCCAAAGACTAAACCTAGTATGTGACTAGGTCCATTAAGTACTTAGAAAGATGAGATGCCCCTCCAAGAATCCTTTTACCTTGAGAAAAGGCCCTCTAAGAATCTTAATGGTATGCTTTCCATATTCTTTTTGTTTAAAAAAAAGGGGGGGGGTGGAGGACACATAGACTTTTGGAACCAAATAGAAAACTAAGAGATGAAACCAATCTTTTATACCATCTGATCTTTGATAAACCCAACAAAAGCATACTGGGGAAAAGAATCTCTATTCAATAAACGGTGATAGGAGAACTGGATAACCACATGTAAAAGACTAAAACTAGAAACACCTTTCACCACTTACAAAAATTTATTGAAGATGGGGCGGTGCCTGTGGCTCAAGGAGTAGGGCGCCAACCCAATATACCAGGGGTGGCGGGTTCAAGCCCAGCCCCAGGCAAAATGGAAAGAAAAAAAATATTCAAGATGGATAAAAGACTTAAATCTAGGGGATGAAAAGATAAAAAATCCTAGAAGAAAGTCTAAGAAAAAACTCTTGAAGGTGTCAGCATGGGCGAGCTTTTGTGAAGAAGACTTCTGTGGCAATTGCAACAACAACAATAGTTCACAAATGGGACTTAAACTGCAAAGCGTCTGCACAGCTAAGGACATAACAATCAAAGCACACAGACAACCTTCCGAATGGGAAAAGATACTGCATATTATGAATCTGACAAAGGCTCGATAACTGCGATCTAAAGAGAACTCAAGTTAATCAACAACAAAAAAAGGAGCTAACAATCCCATTTTTCACTGGGCAAGAAACATAACACAGGCTCAGTGCCTGTGGCTCAATGGGCTAAGGCACCAGCCACATATACCCGAGCTGGCGGGTTCAAATCCAGCCCGGGCCAGCCAAACAACAATGGCGGCTGCAACCAAAAAATGGCCAGGCGTTGTGGCGGGCGCCTGTAGTCCCAGCTACTTGGGAGGCGGACGCAAGAGACTCGCTTGAGCCCAGGAATTGGAGGCTGCTGTGAGCTGTGATGCCATTGCCCTCTATCCAGGGGGACAGCTTGAGGCTCTGTCTCCAAAAAAAAAGAAAAAAGAAACATAACACAACCTTTTCTGAGAAGACAGACGAATGGCTAACAAACACATGTAAGAATGCTCATCATCTCTGTTAGAGAAAGGCAAATCAAAACCACCCTGAGATATCCTAACCCCAATAAGATAAGCTCACATCACAATCCCACAGTTGCACATGCTGGTATAGATGTGGAGAGAGGGGAACACTTTTACACTATTGGCAGGACTGCAAACTAATACAGCTCTTTGAAAAGAAGTATGGAGAAACTTCAAAGAACTCAAATTAGATCTCCCACTTGACCCCTCAATCCCACTACTAGGCATCTACTCAGAAGAAAAAAATATCATTTTTATCGTAAGGACATATGCACTAGATTGTTTATGGCAGCTCAATTTATAATTACCAAGACATGGAAACAACCTAAATACCTGTGAACTCAGATGTGGGGTAACAAGATGTAATACCGATGAAATACTATTCAGCCATAAAAAGATGATGACTTCACATCTTTTTTTTAACCTGATGGAGTTGAAAACACATTCTTCTTAGCAAAGTATCACAAAAATAGAAAAGCAAATATCCACTGCACTCAATACTAATGTGAAGCCAGTAATGATCTAATTCACACCCACATAGGAGAAAATTTCATTTCAAGTTGAGGGGGAAAAAAGAAAAAGAGGCTTTTGAACTTTTAAACTTTTTTTTTTGAGACAGAGTCCATTTTGTCACTCTTGGTAGAGTGCTAGGGCATCATAGCTCAGGGCAACCTTAGACTCTTGGGTGCAAGTGATCCTATTGCCTCAGTTTTTTTTAGTAGAGACAGGGTCTAACTCTTGCTCAGGCTGGTTTTTAACTCCTAAGCTCAGGCAATCCACCTGCCTCAGCCTCCCAGAGTGCTGGGATTACAGGCATCAACCACTGTGCCTCCTCTAGGACTTTTAAACTTTTATAGACAAGAAGTAGCCTGTGAAAAATAACTTAGGTGCAAGCAGTCTACATTTTCTGGAAAAGTAAGAATAATTCAAGTAGTGGAACCAGGAACCCAAAGGGTAGAACCAAGACCTAAGGATATCCATTCCCACACAGCAGGACTGAGCCTTAAATGAGGAATTAGCAACACATGCCTAGTTAGACTATACATTTCTTATGGAACAGTGACTGCTCTGTGCATTCTGGTTTCTGCCTCTTTGAACGGGAGTGTATAGAATGATTATGCTGTGCCTATCAGACCACCATATGCGGAATGTATGGGGAATAGATAATTTATGTCTTTAATTCACAAGTCTTTGAATAAAAAAGAAAAGTTACTTAAAGAGTTATACCCTAGGGACCACATCCAAGATGTATTAACTGAATCAGGATCTCATTTAGATGACAGATCCTGCTCCTAATGCTCATACGTAATGGCATAAGACTTTGGAGGTCCTTGGAAAAAATTGTGGATATGTTTGTATGTGGAACAGATGTCTGCTGTGCTCAGAGGCTGAGTGTATTATCAAAAAAATTGTAGCAATATTTCCTGTACCACATGCTCTTCCAGAAACTTGAAGAACAAAACTCCTGGAACGAAAAACAAGTTCTATTTACCTTTCCCTTAAACAAGAGCAGGCCTTTGCTACTAATTTACCTATACAGGGCAGTAAAAGTGATGCTCTGTGACTTAAGTCTAACACTAAGAGATAAAAAGGATACAACTGCTTCCTGTCTCTGTTTCTCATTCAGCTACCAAACTGTGAGGAAACCCCAGGCACACATGAGGAGTCAACTTCCAGCTAGTATCCACTGCCAGACACTGGAGTAAGAGCTACAGAGTAAAACAAATTAGGGTAAGGGTAAAGATAAGAGTTATGCAATTAAGGAGAGAGTGGTCAGAAGTCTATTTCAGGTAAGGAAGAACTTTCTGAAAAGAAAATGGTAGAGCTAAGCAAAGATGTGTTAGAAGAATTCAGGCAAAAGAAACACCAAGTGAAAAGGCAGTGAGGCATGTGCTGCAGATTACCTGAAAAACAGAGTGAGGCAGACAGAAAAATGAGATATGGAAACAACCAAATCATCAAAGGCCTATAAATTAATTTTTTTGAATGTGACGGTTTCACACTGAAGGACATGACATGATATATTAGCTTTTTAAAAAGCCCTTACTAACCACTACGTAAAGACTCTAGGACAGAAATGGTAAAAGCAAAAAAAAAAAAAAAAAAATGTAAGAAGATGGCATTTGGGCTCCGTGCCCATAGCTCAGCCCCATGCACTGGGGCTGGCAGGTTCAAATCTGGCCTGGGCATGCTAAACAACAATGACAACAACAACCACCGAAAAAATAGCTGGGCTTTGTGCTGGGCACCTGTGGTTTCAGCTACTTGGGAGGCTAAGGCAAGAGAACACTTTAAGTGCAAGAGTTTAAGGTTGCCATGAGCTCTGACACAGCACTCTACCGACGGTGACATAGTGAGACTGTCTCAAAAAAAAAAAGGCAGCACTCATAGCTCAGAGGACACCAGCCACATAAACCACAGCTGGCGGGTTCGAACCCAGCCTGGGTCAGCTAAACAAGGATGACAACTGCAACAACAACAAAACAGCCAGGCATTGTGACGGAGGCCTGGAGTCCCAGCTACTTGGGAGGATGAAGCAAGAGAATCGCTTAAGTCCAAGAGTTTGAGGTTGCTATGAGCTGTGATGCCACAGTACTCTACCGAGGGCGACATAGTGAGACTCTGTCTCAAAAAAGGAAGAAGAAAAAAGAAGATGGGATTTGATGAAGTAGAAAGAATATTGACAGGTGAAATATTCTGGAAAATTTGATGAAATCAAACAAGAATTTCAGGTGCAGTGACTCGGGCTTGTACTTTTAGCATTTTGGAAGACCTAGATGAGAGGACTGCTTGAACTCAGGAGTTCAGAACCAGCTTGGGCAATATAAAAGGACTCCATCTCTACAAAAAATAAAAAGATTAGCCAAGCATAATCAGGCACTTCTGTACTCCTAGCTACTCTGGAGTTGTAAGTGATCCCATGAGTTCAAGGCTGCAGCAATCTACGACATGCCACTGCAATTCAGCATGGGCAACACAGTGAAATTCTGTTTCTAAAACATAAAATAGACTTTAGGAATCTGAGAGATGGGAAGGGGTATCTTACATAAGAAGCAGATTCAGTAATGGAAAACAAGGAAAAAGATGAAGGGTAAAATGGGACCCAAGGTATTATATGAGAAAGCCAAAAGTACAGATTGTTTCACAAAACAATAATATCTAATGCTAGTACAGAATAATTGAGGAAATAGTAAGAATAAATCAATGAATTTTACATGACAGAAATCTTGCTTAAGATTAAGAGGTAGGAAAGAATTCATATTTTATTACAAAGTTTTAATTGGTTTTCTTATTTCCTAATTGGGATCCCAAAAAGTTGACTCTGAAATAACTGCAAAGGAGATCATCCAAGTGGGCCTGGGCTAATCATGTAAGTCTTTTCAATATGGGTCTACAGATCAAAGACAGGGAAGTAAGAGGGATTTTGAAGTCAGAGACACAGTGCCAGGTAACCTGAAAAACCCAAAACATCGATGTCATGAATAGCCTCTGGGAGCCTTGTGGGAAGGAAGTGCAGGCAGCCTGTAGAAGCTGAGGGCATTGGCTAGAAAAAGCTAGTAAGAAAATAGAAGATTCAGCCCTATAGCTGCAAAGAACAGAATTCTGCCAACAAAGTGCATGAGCTTTGAAAAGAACCCTGATCTCCAAATGCAACCACAGCATAACTAATACCTTTCAGCCTTGTGTGACCATGAGCAGAAACCCCAGATCATTCATGCTCAGACTTCTGACAAAAACTCTACGCTAATCAATGGAGGTTATTTCATGCTGCTAAATTTGTGGGTTTTGCTAAATAGCAATAGAACACCAATACAGGTCCCACTTTCCTATAAAAGATGCTGCTTCTCCTTCCCTAGAAATAAGGAGAGATGCAAACTTGAACCCAAGCTTGACTTTTATGATCTGTACACTATGCCTAGGAATTTTGTTCAATTCCTGCTTAAGTCACAGTACCTGTTTTTCAATACACAACATTTGGCCAGAACACCAATTTTCTGAAAATCGTGAGCAATGTAAATAGGCTTATTGTCAATTTTAGAAAGTTATTTTGACAATTTTGACAATTGAAACTTAAGTAAGCAGGGTACCAAGGCTCCTTAAATGTCCGCCAAAGTTGTCCTAATGCCCAGAGAAACAGATCCCCAAACTAATCTCAGAAATGAGACCCAAGGTCATGACTCCTGTCTTTCCTTAACTACCAGGCATTTGAGCTCCATAAACGAATATACTTTGTTTCAATTTAGATTAAGAATAGTCCAGAAATATTCTCAGGTATGGAAAGAAACACAGGCCTTCCCGAATAAATAACAACCTTGACCCCCTAAAACCAGGACTCTAGCTGCCCAGGACCCGCCTTATAAAAGATGCAACAAGCCATGACTACGCAAGTCCTGCTGGGAACTGTAGTTCTCCCCACTCGACCTTCACCACTGGAAACCTATCTCGCGCCCAACCGGCGACTCAGACGCCAGCAGCCAGGATTGGTCCTTTAGTGGGGCAGCGCAGTACTGATTGGATGACAGGACCTAAAAGCCGCGCCTCCCAGCTACCTCTCCACACCCTGCCCCGCTTCAGTAATAACCCTCAAGTCATCCCAGTCCGGCGAACTCTCTCACTGGCCAACCTGGGCCTCTTGCAATGAAGGTGGTCCCGAGCCACGCCTTTGTCCTGGGGTCTAAGCAGCGGCAAAGCCTCCCCCAATTTCCATTGACTGTCCCAAGTCGGCTTCCTCATGCGCTTTCTCCTGGAGCGCCTGCACTCACCTGGGCGGCGGCGGTCACGCTGGACAATTGACAAACCCGCAGCATCTCGGTCAATTGGACGGCGCTGCTGGAATACGCGGGAGCTGTTGCGGCGGCGCGAGTAAAAGAAGGCGTGCGTGCGTCTGTGCGTGCCTACGTTCGGGCCGCCTTTCCGCGCCGGGCGCACCGGAAGGGCAGCCAGCGCCACTGCGCACGCGCAACCCCTTTCTTTAGCCTCTACGGGAGGCCTTGGCTGCGGAAACTCAAACTCCAGACGCTTCATAAGAAGGAGGTGGGAAGGGCGGATTCTCCTTCCGGGTCGCGCTCTGGATGCCGGTTCGTTGCCTCCAGCCGAGGTTACAAGGTGAACGGGATTGGGAGGAGGTAGTTTGATGTTCTGTCTTCAACCGCAAGCGAAAAAAAGAATAACTGTGACTCTTCGGAAAATTAAAGCGTGAAAAGCATATTAACCGTCTGTGTCAGCTACTTATTTCGTAGGAAGGAATCGATTTGGCCAAAGTTACGTAAACAACGGAGTTATCTCAGTTTGCGCGTTTGTTTTCACTGCTCAGCCCTTCAGGGAATCATCCAGCTGCAGGGACCAACGTGTGGAACCTGTCAAGTGGCAGAGCAGGGATAGGTACCGGATACTTTGGGCTCCACAGCTTCCTCTGGATTAAAACACGCTGCTTTTTCCGCCAGGTTTTTATTTTTGAAAAATAATTTTGGTTGCAATTTGTGGGATGAGTTGGAAGACAAGGAAATCAGTGCAGAAACACGTTCAAACTATTCCACTTAGTCCTAAAGCCGCCATGTATTGTTAGAAAGTGGTCGCGACCCACAGGTTGAGAATCAGTGACTTAGTCTACAGTAAAAGCAAAACAGGTTGGACATGGAGTTAAACAATGAATACTTTTCTCTGCTCTAATCTTGTGTGTCACAGGCCTTGGGCCTTAACATTGTGAGCAGCCTCTCCAGCTTCAAAATCTCAAATCTTGATGGCGCATGGTGGCTTATGCCCGTGATCCTAGGCAGTATTCCTTGAGCCCGAGAGTTGAGGTTGCAGTGAGCTGAGGCAGGAGGATTCCTTGAACCCAGGAGTTGAGGTTGCAATGAGCTATGATGACACCACTGTAAACTAGCCCAGGTGACAGAATCAGGCCCTGTCTCAAAAAAAATTGAACTTTAAACTTCCAAATTGTTTTCTATACTTTTCTAATTCCTTATTTAACCAACTCTTTAATCCTCACCCTTTACATGCAAGTTATGAATATTTTTAGTTTAAAATATTATCAGGACTTTCCTAAAGTAACTCAGTAATTTAAATTAACATCACTCCCTTGTTCAAAAACATGCAGTGACTACCACTGCTACTTCAAAGAACTTTTATGAATGTCTCAATATACACTTCCAGCACATGTGGATGTTTTTGGACTGAAAGTAGCCACCACCATATGTGGGAGGTCAAGATGTCAACAATAGTATTAAAAGCTCATAAGCTGCTTCTATGCCCTATATCTCAGAAACTGATGTATGACCGTCAAAGGTTCTTAAAAGTGTGATCCAGAGACCCCATAGGGAACCTGAAGCCTTTCAGGGAGGGTCCTTAAAGTGAACTACTTTCATAATAATATTAAGATAGCATTTGTCTTTTTTCTTTCATTATCTCATAATTATATGGTAAAATTCACCAGAGGCTACCTGACATGATATTGCAAGAAACTGAATACAGAAGGAAATTTCAGAATCCAGATTTTTAAAATGCTGAACCTTAAAAAGATTGGCAGAAAGGCAAAACAATGTCGTTCTTTTTTGCTTCTTTGTTTTTGGAATATTTTTCACTGAAACAATTATGTTAACATGTAATGGGGTTTATAATTGTTACTTTTAAATAGTATGTGTTGTAGGCAGAATAATAATCCCTGAAAAATGTCCATATTCTCCTAATGTCTGGAACCTTTGACTATGTTATATGCCAAGAAGGACTTTGTACATATGATTAAGTTAAGAATCTCTTAAGGTGAAGAGACTTTTCTGTATTATTTGTGTGGGTCTAGTGTAATCACAAGCATCATGAGTAAAAGAGGAAGGCAAAAAGGACAGTAAGGAGATAAGCCAATAGACAAAAGCAGAGTGTTGCAATTTGTAGTCTGAAGAAATATGAAGGTTGACCCGGTGCCTGTGGCTCAATGGGCTAAGGCACCAGCCATGTACACCTGAGCTGGTGGGTTCGAATCCAGCCCAGGCCTGCCAAACAACAATGACAGTTGCAACCAAAAAATGGTCAGGCGTTGTGGCGGGCGCCTGTAGTTCCAGCTACTCGGGAGGCGGAGGCAGGAGACTCCGCTTGAGCCCAGGAATTGGAGGTTGCTGTGAGCTTGATGTCACAACATTCTATCCAGGGTGACAGCTTGGCTCTGTCTCAAAAAAAAAAAAAAAAAAAAGAAAGAAAGAAGAAGGTTATGAGTCAACTTCTAGAAACTAGAAAAGGGAAGGAAAAGGATTCTCTAGGGGAGAATCCTAGAAGGAACACAACCATTACATACCCTGATTTTAGCCCTCCAAAACCCACTTTGGGCTTCTGATCTACAGAACTGTAAAATTTGTATCATTTAAGGCACTAAATTTGGAGTAATTTGTTATAGCAACAATAAGAAATGGACACAATAACTTTTAATTTTTCACAATTTTACTTTCCCATACAGTAAATACCAATATAAGTAAAAGCTCTTTGGGATCCTCAATAATTTTTTATTTAATTTTTTTTTTTTTGTAGAGACAGTCTCACTTTATTGCTCTCGGTAGAATGCAGTGGCATCACACAGCTCACAGCAAACCCAAGTGGCTGGAACTATAGGTGCCTGTCACAACACCCAGCTATTTTTTTGTTGCAGTTTGGCCAGGGCCGGATTTGAACTCACCACCCTCAGTATATGGGGCCAGCGCCCTACCCACTGAGCCACAGGTGCCACCTAGATTCTCAATAATTTTTTTTAACAGTGTAAATGGGATCTGAGGCCTAAATCTTTAAAAACCTTGAGTCTAAAAAATCCTGTCTTTCTATCTTGGTTCCTTCTCTTTCACCTTAGCTCTTGGTGTTCTGAACTGCCTAAAATGCTCTTGCCTTTGTTAAAATCTTCCCCCATTGCTTAAGATCCATCTTACACTTGCCCTCTGATCACTCCAACCAGAGCCTTCTCTCCTTTTTTTTTTTTTGCAGTTTTTGGCCGGGGCTGAGTTTGAACCCTTCACCTCCGGTATATGGGGCTAGCACCCTACTCCTTAAAGCCACAGATGCCACCCTCTTTTTTTCTTTTTATTGGTCCAGTGAATCATTTACCTGCCTTGTCTTTTTATTCTGTACTTGTCTCTTTAATACATATGAACTCCTTGAGACAAGGTGTTTGACTCTTAAGCCATTCCAACCAGTAATGTGTATATTGTATATCCATAGAATTTCTCTGGATTTTCCCTTCAGAGATCTTAGATAATGGTATAGAACAGAGAGTTTTGTTTTGTGGGGTTTTTTTCCTGTTGGAATGAACACCAAAAGGAATATATATAATGACTAATTGTCAGGAATAAAATAAGGAATGTAGAATTGTTCAGGCAGAGTTGAGATGTTGTTCTACCTACAAAATGACAATGTTGTTGATTTTTTTAAATATCCAGAGTGGAGTGGCACGTGTTGCTCAGTGAGTAGGGCGCCGGCCCCATATGCCGAAGGTGGAGGGTTCAAACCCAGCCCTGGCTAAAAAAAATATATATATATACATATATATATATATATATATATATATATATATATACACACACACATCCATATCCAGAGCGTGCAAAAAAAATGTATTCATGTTTTAAGAGAAAAAGCTATCCTTTTAATGCCTGGTGATGCTAGCATTCATTTGAATAACACCATCTTTTACGCAAATGTCATACGACACATTGCTACTGTAATTCAGTTCAACTTTGAAAAGTAATACAAAGATAACATCTCTTAAAATGCGTGTACATTTTTTGGCAACCCCCCAGTATGTGTGTAGTATGATATCCTTAGGGTAGTTTCATTTGATTATAGTTGGCATGTAATCTTTTTCCAAAATGGTTTGTGATATTACTATTTTTTTCATTAAATTATTATAATGTCTTCCAGTTTGAGTAGGTTAACAAATATTATTCTCTTAATAAAAAGAACAAAAAGAAATTATTTCAGATATGTTGTGTACTTTAAAATCTTTCAATTACATGCGCAAAAAAATTTGTGCGAACCTTGCTATATCCTAGATACTCCTCTATAGGCAGTTGTTTCAGAGCAGCAGAGGACGGGACCTGGCTTACGGTGTACCGTACATCCAATACAAGTTGAGATAACCGCTCTCGGGTCTGTCCCCTCCTTGACTCCGCCCCTGATGCGTTTCTTATTCACCCTCGCTCGCGTGTTTGTTTTAACCCAATGCGGTCGCCGTAGGCGCGGGATCAAGATGGCTCCCTCCGCTTTTGTTCGTGCTGTGAGAGCGGCTGCAGGTAAGTGGTGAGCAGCGCGCCCCGTTTATATTTTTGCAGAAGGGGAAAATGGCACACGATGGAGTGTTTAAGCTAGAGATTAACAGGAGGGGTTGTTATTTGAGCCCAGAGGGTTGCTGGACAGTGCGACCGGCGACCCGCACCTGGGGCCCCCGATTCGTACCCGCGCGCGCCTGTGTATCACACGTTTACCCTTCTCATACCGGCTTCTCCTTCCCTAGAAAAGAAACCGAAGATTGGGGCAGAGGAGGGCAAAGGAGACCGGAAAAGTCCCTCCTGACTTTCTAATTTAGATAAGGCTAGGACCCGGCATTCACGACCTTTGACCTTGAGACTTATTTAATGCCTCTCAACTTTCGTGTCTACGGTTGTAGGTGGGGAATAATACCACTTAACTAGGCATTAAGTGAGTTTACTACTAGCGTAAAGAGTCTTTTTTAGTGCCTGGCACATAGTAAGTGTGAAGTTTGAGACTGAACGTGTGTAGATATCATGGGCTGGCTGGTTATAATTACAACCCCTGGCACCAGGACTGGCATAAGGATTTCTTGACTTGGAAAAAGGAAAAAGCTAGAAATCATTCAACTACAATAGGATAATGAGGAAGGTACTTTCACACAAAACAAATGAGGATAAAATTCTGCGAGGAAAGACTAGCAATAACAAGATAAAGAAGAAAAGCATGGATGTAAATTTTCCTGTTAGAAAAGACCTTTGATAGGTGGGGTATTTGTGTGTGTGATATACATAATAAAGAAAATTTTATGCTATAACATGCATGAATAGTTTAACAGTTCTAAAGCAAGACACCTATGTAACACCCAGGTCAAGGCATAGAGCACTTGCATTTACCAGAGCTCCTTCCCTGTGGATCTCCTTAATCAAAATTCGCAAACATAAACAGTTCTAATTTTTATAGTTACTGTGTTACATTTCCTATTTTTCTTCTGGTAGTTTTAGTATCTCTATGTGCATCTCTTAATAATATTGTTTAGTTTTGCCTGGTTTTGAACTTTTAAGTGAATCATACAGTGGGCACTCTTTAGTGTTTGCCTTCTTTTCTTTTGTGAGACCATTCATTTTGCATTTAGCTGCAGTGATTTCATTGCTATATAATATATTTTTTAATATGATTCTTCCATAGCTTTCCACTCTATTGATGAGCATTTGGGTATTTCCAATTTGGGAGCAATTATGTGCAAAGCTGATTGACCTTATGCCTTGGTGCTTGAGTACGGTAGTGTGTGTGGGGGGGAGGGTGTGTGTGTATGTGTATCTGAAACCAGTTGTTGAATTGCTGGGTTAGAGAGTATGTATATATTCAGCATTGCCTGATACTGCTTAACTGTTTTCCATAGTTATATGCTTACTCCGGCAGTGGAGGCGCCACATCCTCAGCACCACTTGGTATTGTCAGACCTACACGTTTTTTGTCAGTCTGGTAGTTATGTAGTGGTAGCTCACTGAGGTTTAAATTAGTGTTTCTCTGATTAGTAATGAGCCTTACTGTGTTTACACATGTGTATTTGACCTTTTGAATTTCTTTTATGAAATATCCGCTTATTTTGTCCCTTTTTCTATTGGGTTGTTTGTCTTTTTGATTGATGTTATGGTAGTCTGGTCTCAAACACTTGAGCCAAGCAGTCCACCCCCCTCAGCCTCCCAGAGTGTGCCACTGTGCCTGGCCTGTATACTGCATGTTTGTTAACTAAACTTGACTCCGTTAGGTTTGATAGGCCAACTCGCATGGTTTGTCCAACAGAAAGTGTGGTACATAAAGCCTCCCAAGTCATTTCCCTTTGACCTGTTTCAGGACATGTTCACCCTTCTTGTTCCAGTAACCATTTTTTCTAACTTCAGTGTGTTTAGCCCTGATTTCATCTTGTTGGTTTTGATCTGGTTTTCTTTCACTGATATCACTGGAGGTATTTTATTTTATTTTATTTTATTTTATTTACTTTTTCGGTGAGATAGTCTCACTTTGTTGCCCAGGCTAGAGTGCTGTGGCATCAGCCTAGCTCACAGCAACCTCAAACTCCGGGGTTCAAGCAATCCTCCTGTCTCAGCCTCCCTAGAAGCTGGGACTATAGGTGCCTGCCATGACATCTGCCTTATTTTTCTAATTTTTTTGGTAGCGATGAAGCCTTGCTCTTCCTCAGGCTGGTCTCGAACTTCTGACCTCAAGTAGTGTTCCTGCGTTGGCCTCCCAGAGTGTTAGGATTACACAAGCCACTACTCCTAGCCATTTAAAATTTTTATTTATTTATTTTTTTGTTGTTATTGTTGAGACAGAGTCCCACTCTATGCCCTGAGCAGAGTGCAATGGTGTCATAGCTCACTGCAACCTCACACACAGGCTGTGGGCATCCTGCTGTCTTGGCCTCTGGAAGCAACTGGGATTATAGATCTGACTGTGTTTTTCATTTTTTAATGAGTTGCCCTCTCAGACAAATCTCCAGAACTCCTGAGCTCAAGTAATTCTCCTGCCTCAGCCTCCCACAGTGCTGGGATTAGAGGCATGAGCCACTGTGCTGCTTGATTTTTATCTTTTCACAAATATGTTAACAAGCCACTTGTTTCTTATGCAAAACATGTTTTTTTTTGTTTCTTTTTTTTTTTTTGTAGAGAAAGAGTCTCACTTTATCACCCTTGGTAGAGTGCCTGGGCATCACACAGCTCACAGCAACTTCCAACTCCTAGGCTTAGGTGATTCTTTTGCCTCAGCCTCCCGAGTAGCTGGGACTGATAAACATGTCTTGTGAAGCTTCATGACCTTCATAAAAATTGAGAACAAAAGCTGGATGTGGGGGAAAAAAAAAAAAGCTGGATGTGGTGTGCCTGTAGTCCCAACTTATTTAGAAGGTGCAAGAAGCTCCTTTGAGCCAAGGTTTTTTTTTTTTTGAGACAGAACCTCAAGCTGTCACCCTGGATAGAGTGCTGTAGCATCACAGCTCACAGCAACCTCCAATTCCTGGGGTGGAGCGAGTCTCCTGCCTCCTCCTCCCAAGTAGCTGTGACTACAGGCGCCCACCACAACGCCTGACCATTTTTTGGTTGCAGCTGTCATTGTTGTTTGGCGGGCCTTGGCTGGATTCGATCCTGCCAGCTCAAGTGTACATGGCTGGCGCCTTAGGCCATTGAGCCACAGGCACTGAGCCTAAGCCAAGGATCTTGAGGCTACAGTGAGCTATGATTGTGCTCTCTAGCCTGAATGACAGAGTGAAACTTGTCTCTAAAGAGTAAAAGTTAAATACTTAAAAAAGAAGAAGTTGGAAACAGAGTCTATTAAGGGAGTCATGAAGAAACTTTACCAAGGTGCACAGCAGTTGACTAAATTAGGGATAGTTTCCTGCTCATATTTATATATTTCCTTAGAAGACATTTTATGCTTTCCTTAAATCAGAATATTCTGTGTCTAGGACATTCCAGTGATTCCCCAGGTTGGTGGCTACTTGAAAGAGGAGCTGGGTAGGGTGGCTCATAACTGTAATCTACATATTTTGAGAGGTGTAGGTAGGAGGATCACTCAAAGTAAGGAGTTCAAGACCAGCCTGAACAATGTAGTAAGACCCTTGTCTCTACAAAACAAATTTAAAAGTTAGCAGTGTTGCATACCTTGGGAGGCTGAGGTAGGAGGATTGCTTGCGCCCAGAAATTCAAGGTTACAGTGAGCCACTGTACTCCAGCCAGGATGACAAAGCAAGACCCTGACTCTAAAAATAAATGAAGAAAATGGAAAAAAAAAAAAAAAGAAAAGAAAGAAAAAGAAACAAAATTAGTTTTTTTTAAGGAACAACTGACTCCTGGTTGACCTTTTTTTGTTTGTTTGTTTTTTGTTTTTTTGAGACAGATCCTCAAGCTATTGCCCTGGGTAGAGTGCTATGGCGACTTTGCTCACAGCAACCTTTAACTTCTGGGCTTAAACGATTCTCTTGCCTCAGCTTCCCAAGTAGCCGGGACTACAGGCGGCCGCCACAAAGCCCTGCTACATTTTGGTTGTAGTTGTCATAGTTTGGCAGGCCCGGGCCAGATTCAAACCCACCAGCTCTGGTGTATGTGGCTGGCACCTTAGCCGCTTGAGCTACAGACGCCCAAGAATTGTTTTTTGTTTTTTTTAGGTGGGGGGTGGGGTTTGAGATATTCCAAGAGCTGATGATTGGCTGTTGATTGCTACAGGCGCCCAAGAATTGTTTTTTTTTTGGGGGGGGGGGTTGAGACATTCCAAGAGCTGATGATTGGTGTTGGGGACATTTTCTTATCTATAATCCTCTTCAGTTCACTTAATTTTTCAAAGATTACCACCTGATTGTCATCCCATCTAAAGATCTTTTCAGTGCTTTGAGATTTGAATTATTTATACCTGGAGAGTTGAATTCCTACATTAGGTAGATCATTTGATTTCCAAGATCCTGGTGTAAGGACTCTTATCCGTTTCCTGAATCTTGGATTTTTACTAACTCTCCAGTGTTTATGCTACCCTTTTCAGTTTGAAAATTGTTATCTTTGATAGAGAAGAAAAAGTAAAATAAAGGTTTTAAGTGTTCTGGCTTTATCTGCCACCTGTTAAGCAGGTTGCGCATCTCTAATCCAAAATGCTTCACATGACACTGCAAAGGGAAAATTCCACACTTGACCTTATGTGATAGGATAAAACTTTGTTTCAAGGCCAAATACAGTGGCTTATGCCTTTGATCCTAGCACTTCGGAGGCCCAGGTGAGTGGATTGCTTGATCTCAGGAGTTTGAAACCAGCCTGAGCAAAAGCAAGACCTTGTCTCTACTAAAAATAGAAAAATTAAGCAGGCATTGTGGTGGGTACCTGTAGTCCCAGCTACTTGGGAGGCTGAGGCAAGAGGATTGCTCAAGCCCAAGAGTTTGAGGTTTCTGTGAGCTATGATGCCATGGCATTCTGGCAACAGGGTGAGACTCTGTCTCAAAAAACAAAACAAAACTTTGTTTCATGCATAGAATTATTAAAAACATGGACCAGATGTGGTGGTTCATATCTACAATCCCAGGGCAAGGCGGAAGGATTGCTTGAGGCAACCAGCTGAGCAACATAGCAAGACCATATCTTTACACAAAGTTCAAAAATTAGTGGGGTGTTTTGGCATGCACCTTGTATTCCCAACTGCTCAGTAGGCTGAGCCAGGAGATTCACTTGATCCTAGGAGTTTGAGGTTGTAGTGAGCTATGAGGACACTACCGCACTCTAGCCTGGCCAACAGTAAGACACTGTCTCAAAAAAATAAAATTAAATTAAAATGTTACATAAAATTACCTGCAGGCTGTCAGGTATACATGAAACATAAATGAATTTCATTTTTAGATTTGGGTCCCATCCCCAAGATACCTCATTATATGCATGCAAATATTCCAAAATCTAAAAAAAATCCAAAATCCGAAAGATTTCTGGTCTCAAGTATTATGGATAAGGGATAATTATTCCTTAGCTCTTCTTTACTCTTTACGGTTAGCATTCATTATATTGTGCAAAGCATTCTTTTAAGTACTTTACAGGTTTTATCTCATTTAATTAATTAATTAATTTATTTATGTTTGGCAGTTTTTGGCCAGGACCAGGTTTGAACCCACCACCTCGGTATATGGGGCCGGCCCCCTACTCTTTTGAGCTACAGGCGCCACCGTCATTTAATTCTTGTTACCTCTCTGTAATTAACCTCACTTAAATTGGAGGAATCTGGGGCACAGAGAGGTTAAGTTACTTTCTCATGATTACACAGCAAGTTAAGTTTTAGAGCTAGACTGTGAACCCAAATTGTGTGACTTGAATCCCCACACTTCATTTCTACGCTACACTGCCCCTCATTTCTTTGGTGAAATCAATGCAGTGTACCATAGGGCAGTAGTTCCAAGTCCTAGCTGAGGATGAGACTCAGGTGGAGCTTTTTTTAAGATCCAGTTTTATTAAAGTAGAATTTACATGATGTGGACAATTTGTGATTTTTTTTTTTTTTTTTTTAGCTAAGTTAGGTAGTTGTGCAGCAGTCACCACATTTCAGTTCTAGGACACTTCCATCTTCTTATGGAACTTTTTCTTTTTTTAAGACAGGCTATCACTGTGTTGCCTGGGCTAGAGTATAGTCGCATCATGATAGCTCAGTGCAACCCCAGATTCCTGGGCTCAAGTGATCCCACTGCTTCAGCCTCTTGAGTAGCTAGGACTATAGACATGTGCCACCATGCCTGACTAATTATTTTGGAAATTTTTTTTGTGGAGATGGGGTCTCGCTGTGTTGCCCAGGCTGTTCTTAAACTCTGGCCTCAAGCAGTCCTTTCATTTTAGCCACTAAAGTGCCATGGAACTTTTTTAACATGCACAATTTAGAGCTTCATACTAGATTCAGAATTTAAGGGTGTGGTCAGAACTCCACGAGTGATTCTAATTTGCAGTCTGGCCATAGTGGGAAGGACTGAGAAAAGAACTGCATTCATTTCACATATCCGGGCCTGCAAAAATCTGCCTTCAGATCTACCCCACCTCATTTCCCACTATTTCCAGGCATCACTGATACAGTCAGGCAAGCATATCAGCGTCTGTGGCAGGTCTGGTCCCCCAACCCACACGTGTAGTGTTGCCATGGCGGGGATTAGGTGCACCAGCCCCCAAACAAGTCATATCCAGGTATAACTCTTGACTCCTCCAAAACTTACCAGCATGCTGTTGAATGGAAGCTTTACTGGTAACATACATAGCCAGTGAACACCTTCTCTTTTCTTTTCTTTTTTTTTCTTTTTTTTTTTTTTTTTTGAGACAGTCTCACTCAGTCAGCCAGGGTAGAATACCTGGCATCATCATATCTCACAGCAACCTCAAATTCTTGGGCTCAGGAGATCCTCTTGCTTTCAGTCTCCCAAGTAGCTGGAACTATAGGTGCCTGCCATGACACCTGGCTAATTTTTCTATATTTAGTAGAGTCAGGGTCTCACTCATGCTCAGGTTGGTCTCAAACTCCTGAACTCAAGATGTCCACCCACCTTCACCTCCCAGAGTGCTAGGATTATAGGCGTGAGCCACCATACATGTGTATTATATGTACATACTATATTCTCTTTTTTTGTAGAGACAGAGTCTCATTGTATCGCCCTCGGTAGAGTGCCGTGGCGTCACACTGCTCACAGCGTCCTCCAACTCCTGGGCTTAGGCGATTCTCTTGCTGCAGCCTCTGGAGTAGCTGGGACTACAGGCGCCCGCCACAACGCCCGGCTATTTTTCTGTTTTGCAGTTTGGCCGAGGCTGGGTTTGAACCCACCACCTTCGGCATATGGGGCTGGCGCCCTACTCGCTGAGCCACAGGTGCTGCCCACATACTATATTCTTTTTGTTGTTTTTTGACTAATTGGGTCTGTGCAATGTATTGTTAAAGCAAGCCAGAGAAAAAAGTTTACAAAGAAAATCATAAGAGAAAATATATTTACTATTAAGTGGAAGTGGATTGTTATAAATGGTCTTCATCCTCTTTGTCTTCACATTGAGTAGGCTGAAAAGGAGGAGGAGACAATAGGGGTTGATCTTGCTGTGTCGGGGGTGGCAAAGGTGAAGGAGGCAGAAGGGGAGGCAGTAGAGTTAGGCACACTTAGTGTAACTTTTATTGAAAAAAATCCACATGTAAGTGGATCTACACAGTTTAAACCAACTCTTGTTGTTCAGGGTTCATCTCTATTTGTTTCAGACCCAAGATCTTTGCTTATGTTGCTCATCCAACCTGAAATGTGTTTTCCTCCTCTAAGGGCCTGCTACATTTTTGAGGGGAACTCAAGTCCCTCTTTTGTTTTCTTCATAATTCCTTCTTTTGCCACTCTCTTGTCTTCTCAGGAAGGGTCCAAGCTTTTGTGTCCCTCATTTACGATTGTGCTGTGTATGGGTGGTGGTGGAAGGGAAGTTAATGTTACACACATTTTGTTCCCTGGTACCGGACAGAGAACTAGGACTCATCAGAATGTACTATAATTATGGTTGCATTACTCCCTAAATTTTCTAAAAATCTTTGAATTGTAGGCTGGGCATGGTGCTTCAAGCCTGTAATCTAGCACTCTGGGAGGCTGACTCAGGAAGAATGTTTGAGCTTAGCAGTTGAAGACCAGCCTGAGCAAAAGTGAAACTCCTGTCTTTACTAAAAATAGAAAAACTAGACAAGTGTTGTGGTGGGTGCTTGTAGTCCCAGGTACTTGGGAAGCTGAGGCAAGAGCATCGCCTGAGCCCAGGAATTTGACGTTGCTGTGAGCTGTGACGCCACAGCACTCTACCAAGGGTGACAAAATGAGACTCTAATAAAATAAATCTTTGAATTCTAGACATTAAAAGGGTAATTTTATAGTATACAAGTTGTACTTCAATAAAGGTGATGAAAGCTCCACAGGTGAGTCTGATGTTTAGGACATGTTAATTATATATAATATTTGGTTGCTTTGATAGTCACTTAATTTTAATTATCTGCAAGCATATTTTCAAATACCATATTAAGTAGATATATGCTCTTATCTTTACAGGAATCTTACGGCCCCTGAATAGTTTGGCATCTTCAACCTATCAAAACTGTACCAGGAATGCCTCTCTTATTTCTACACTGTCTATTGGTCATTTTAGTCATGTTCGGACACCACTTGTTTCCTGTACTTCCAGTCTTATCACATCTACCAGAAACCTGACATGTGGGCATACTGCAACAATCCTTAATAGGTAGAGTATATTTCAGCAAACATGATGCTAGGACAAACTTTCTAAAATACTCATCCTGCAAAGACATCTTAGAAGTAGATATTCGTTGCCTACCTGCAACTTATTAAGTAGACTTTGCTGATTGAGTGGGAGAATATGATTGACACCCATACAGCTACATGCCAACAAGGGGACTACCAAACAGAGCATATTTCTGATGCTGTGTAAAGTTCTCAAGGATATTACAGTCTGGTGGACAGATGGATAAAAAATCTGGTGATTAAATATAGTAAAAAATATAATAGGATAAATTCTTTCATAGGGATTGAGGGGGTAGATTTTAGAAGGCTCGCCAGTTAGTGGTAGTTACTATTCATATTTATACTTAGTGTCATGGATCATTTCAAGTAATACTGTATATTAAAAATAAGCTCCATTTCAGTGGAGCTACTTTACTCATTTCTAAGTATAGATATGGATTCTATCCTTTAATCAGACTGATTACTGAGTTAAAAAATTCTAAATATATTTTAGAATGGCCCCCTTGTTTCCAAATGCCCTGAAGCTGCCAGTCAGAACTGTAACATACGTCAGTTCACGAAAAGGCAAGAGAAAGACTGTGAAAGCTGTCGTCTATAGGTTTCTTCGACTTCATTCTGGCCTTTGGCTAAGGAGAAAGGTGAGTTTTCACATGAGAGCGTATCTCACTCCATGGCCCCAGGTAGAGTGCATTGGAGTCTTCATAGGTCACTGAAGCCTCAAACTGTGGGCTCAAGTGATCTTCCTGTCTCAGCCTACTGAGTAGCTGGGATTACAGACATGTAGCACCACACCTACCATTTTTTCTGTTTTTGGTAGAAACAGGCTCTTGCTCTCTTGCTCTTGCTCAGGCTGGTCTTAAACTCCTGACCTCAAGCAGTTCTTCCTTAGCCTCCCAGAGTGCTAGGATTATAGGCATGAGCCACCTCACTTGGTCTCCCCCTCCTCAGTCTTGCCTATAGTTCTCACAGTGTTATGTAAGGACCAGTTTGGTAGGCAGCTCTTCGTGTGAGTGAATCCATGTAAACAAAACATGTAAGCATTCATAAAACAAAATATTCATAAAAGCAAACATCTTCACTGTAAGACAATTTCACCTTAGGTCTTTTTTTTTTTTTTTTTTGAGACAGAGCCTCAAGCTGTCACCCTGTGTGGAGTGCTGTGGCATCACAGCTCACAGCAACCTCCAATTCCTGGACTCAAGCGAGTCTCCTGCTTCCGCCTCCCAAGTAGCTGGGACTACCGGCGCCCGCCACAACACCCGGCCGTTTTTGGTTGCAGCCGTCATTGTTGTTTGGCAGGCCCGGGCTGGATTCGAACCCACCAGCTCAGGTGTACATGGCTGGCGCCTTAGCCTGTTGAACCACAGGCGCCAAGCCACCTTAGGTCTTTTGACATGCCTTATTTACCAGAAGCCTTTTGAACTCCAAAAGTTTAATAACCTCTTTGGAGGCTATGTTTTAAGTTTTGAGTATTATAGCAGCACTGCAAACTTCAGCACATAGGTATTCATCACAATAGACTTCAGATTTAGTGACATGGCTCAGATTTGGGGACTGTAGAACATTTTAGCCTACTTTGGATTGGGTTCTCAGGTGGTTTAATCTTTATGACAGAACATTCATCCCATGTATACTTTTTTAAATTTATAAGCCATAGTCTGTTGGTATGTATGATTAGGATCAGTCTCAGAACTCTAAATAACGACTAGCCAGGGATCACAGCCTCTAAAGGTGACTGAAAAATCAGTGTTGCTCTGTCCTCTCCCATTATTGCGGCTTTTTCATTCACATCCTTATTTAAGGAAACAGAGTAGCTGATGATTAGAAAGCAGGTTCCCACCTCTACCCTATTTTGCAAAACCACCTTTGAGTTTTAATAACTATTCATATCCCAATTTCCTTTTACTACTTGGAAACAAATAATGCTGTCTCTCTCTCTTTTTTTTCTTTCTACTTTTTTTTTTTTTTGCAGTTTTTGTCCAGGGCTAGGTTTTAACCCACAACCTCTGGCACATGGGGCCAGCGCCCTACTCCTTTGAGCCACAGGTGCTGCTCTTTTCTTTCTGTTTTTAGTAGAGATGGGGTCTCACTCTTGCTCAGGCTGGTCTGGAACTCCTGAGTTCAAGGAATCTACCCTCCTCAGACTCCCAGAGTGCTAGGATTACAGGCGTGAGCCACTGCACCTGGCCAACAAATAGTTCTTTACAGATAAATTTTTGGTTCCCTGTAAAAATAAAATGGTAAAATTTTCTCACTGTTTGAAAAGTTGGAAGGATTGGCCTCTATTTTATAAACAGTCCTAAATTTGTAAACATATGGGTTGATTGGAACTCTTAACCACATTTCTCCATTGAAACAACATTGTGGTAATTTCTCACACCAGTCAACAAAGTAGAGCTATGGATTCTATCTTTTAATCAGTCTGATTACTGAGTTAAAGTAATGAACTAAAGTTTGAATACTTCTGAGTTTTCTTGATTTTGGACCATTGAAAATATTTTTTACCCATTGTTATCACACCAGTTATGTCTAGATTCTCATCTTGCCCTAGGTAAAATGAAAAGGGTTGCGTTTCTTTGCGTTCCTTTCCATGTCTGTTTTGTTGGGTTCTGGGACCTGATCTGATTGGATCTATAAGCTACAAGTTGTGAAGATATCTGTTCTTTACTATGTAACATATTTTTAATGTCTTTGTAATATTATCTAACAGGCTGGTTATAAGAAAAAATTATGGAAGAAGAAAGCTGCAAGGAAAAGACGCTTGAGAGAATTTGTATTCTGCAATAAAACCCAGAGCAAACTCTTAGATAAAATGACAACGTCTTTCTGGAAGAGGCGAAACTGGTATGCTGATGATCCTTACCAGAAGTATCATGATCGAACAAACCTGAGAGTATAAATCAAAGTTTTACAATTTCCCAGTTACTGAATATGTATCTTTGGATAATGATGTCTCTGCAAAAACGAGTAACTATAAAATCTGATGTAAATTATACCAATTAATAAGTAAATGTACAGTGCCAACATTAAACTTGTAGAAGTTTTAACACTTAATGGAGCAGACAGTCCCAGATTTGGTCAGGGAAGTAGAAGTTTAACATTGTGCATTTTTAACAAATTGTAATGGTTTAATTAGTTGTTCCAGTGAGGCTGGCTTAATAACAGGGAGTCTGAAATGAGGACAAATATAAGCTCAGGCAGTGTGACACTGTTTTAAGGATATGTACCTGGGAACTCAGGACTGCCTCAGTAGACCTATGAACACTCAGAAATCACCCCTAGGCCTAAAGAAGAGGAGAAACCAGAAAGAAAAGGTGGATCTTTAGGCTTGGGCTCACGTGACTCAGTTATTTTTACATTGTTAACCCCATTCTCCCTCATTGTCCTTTTCTAATTAACCATGTTTGCTTACTTACAGTTCCTGCTCCCTCATGTTAAATTTAGCTTGTTCCTTTGAGGTTCTTTTCTGCATCATGACCCTCATCTCCTGTCTAATCTCTAATAGCCAAGGGACTCCAACTGGGCTAGCTTACCTGTTCATACTAGGATCTCATCAGTGTCATTTTCCAGTGTGTCATCTGTTCAGTCAGGAGCCCACCCTGGCCCATTTTGTCTTAGTGGGTTCACACAAAGCAAAAAATAGTCGTGTAAACAGTTTTACTTAGATGTGAGTAAAGTAAACACACCTAACTTCTAGTATACTTCACTGTGTTCCTAACAGTTCTCATTTGGTTTATTAGAACAGGAATTTTGCATAGAAGAGTAAATGAAATAGCCTTTCAGGATGCCCACTCATGAAACAGAAGAGAGTATATAGGTGAAGACAAAGACTTTTCCCCAAATTTTGAAAGATATGTTTGTCTTAAAAATTAGTTTATCTACTTGAGATTTCGTATTTTCACGTGTTAGGATAAACTTTTTGCAAACCTTTCCAAAAATGCACTGTAGAAACCAAGGGAGAGCAAATAACTCAATCGCTTTAGAAATGATGCAAGAGTTAAGTATTGTTTACTTGAAAGAGGCAAGTAAGAGACATTGAGTAAAATTAACTTGAGTGATTATTGTCTTGGGCAGTGGTTCTCAGCTCTCCCATCAGAATCGTCTGGGCAACATTTTCAGACACCAGAGCACTTTGCTTGGTTTTTTTATTAAATAGAATTATGCATGAATTACTGTCTCAAATCCTTTAACACAATAAATAGTTAATGATAATAAGATGAAGTTCCTCTGTTGTTGGTAGAATAATGTAAAAGATAGCCAAACTGAAGTTCTGTGGCATTTCAGGCCAGGATTATGAG
>CAUYON010168159.1:0-23515 GCA_963573935.1 Arctocebus calabarensis
GCTATTCCATAGCCTATAAAATGTTGAGTAAGAAATGTGATTGTTATGAAGGTGTTCTACAATGTATTTTGTCTCAAATGACATAGATATATGCTTATTATTTTTATTTATTTATTTATTTATTTTGGAGACAGAGTCTTAAGCAGTTGGCCCTGGGTAGAGTGCTGTAGTATCATAGCTCACATCAACATCCAACTCTTGGACTCAAGTGATCCTCTTGCTTCAGTTTTTCTATTTTTAGCAGAGACAGGGTCTCACTTTTGTTAGATAATTGCACAACTTCATCTCCCTATCCCCACTGAAAAGTTCAAACTTATGGCCCACACCCTATGCCTCTTTCCACCAGAGCGGTAACACCTTATTGGCTGTTCTACCATCCCAACACCTCCCCTAACCGAGTCTATATAAGGTGCCCTTGTCTTCTGTTCTTTCTCTCTTTTCTCTCCTCCTCTTTCCCCCCCGTGTGTCTTGTCTGTCTCTCTTCTCTTCTCTTCTCTTCTCTTCTCTTCTCTTCTCTTCTCTTCTCTTCTCTTCTTTCTCTCTCTCTCTCTCTCTCTCTCTCTCCCTTCTCTCTCTTCCTCCTTAATGCTGCTCTGGAGCTTCCCCCACCAATAAAGACCTTTTGTACAAGCCTTGGTGTTCTGTGAGGTTTATGCCAGTCGAGTGCCCCCCTTTCAACTTTTGCTCAGGCTGGTCTCAAACTCCTGAGCTCAAGCAATCCACCTGCCTCAGCCTCCCAGAGAGTTAGGATTACAGGTGTGAGCCACCACACCTGGCCTTATGCTTATTATTTTTGCATGAAATTAAACAGGACTTTTGGAACATAAGACCAGTAACAAGAATGGTCTGACTCAACCTGTGAGAATTGTAAGTTGTTTTGGAGATATTTGGTGCAATGACTATAATAGAAATTATCCCGGATATTATCATGGTTCAGAGTGCTTTGAATATATCGTTTGTGTGTGTGTGTGTGTATGTGTGTGTTTCGAGGCAGAGTCTCAGTACTCTGGGTAGAGTGCCATAGCTTACAGCAAATCCAAACTCCTGGGCTCAAGCAATCTTCTTGCTTTAGCCTCTCAAGTAGCTGGAACTATAGGCATGCCCCACCAAGTCTGGCTAAGTTCCCTATTTTTTCTGCTTTAAGTAGAGACTGTGTTTCACTCTTGCTCAGGCTGGTCTCCTACTCCTGAGCTCAAGCAATTTCCCCCTCCTCCCCGCCAACCTCCGCCCTCCCATAGTGCTAGTATTACAGGCATAAGCCACTATGTCTGGCCTGAATATATTCTTTGAAACATTTTGTGAGTCCCAACTTCAGGTTTCATTTATTCTTATTGAAGGAGTGTGTATTCTTACATTTTTCACCTGCCATCTTTTCAGGTGTTGTTAACTAACAAAAATTATGTGTTTAATAAGGGCATCATGTTTATTTTTACTAGCGGATTACTAAAATTAGAATGATGCATCAGCCAAGCTGGGCTACATTAAACAATATATGCAAAGCTGAAAAAATTTAGAGCCTTCATTAGAAACTGAGAATCTTTGCTTATGAAAATAAATGCCTTTCCTTCTGGATATTTTATCACTCTCATGTTTTACTTATGGGCAAGTGTTGTTTTCCCAGATACATTGTTTGAAATGAAGATTTTAGCACAAAATTAAGTTCTGAACTTAACCTCAATTCTAACACTGAAGAGGGAAGTACTTCTGATAGAGTTAAAAATGTGTGGTCTAACTTTAGGAATCAGTAAAGAGGTTTCAAATATGACTAATTTAATTCATTTACGTTTACCAGCCCTTTCTGTAACTGTTATTGCTCAGGATTCCTTTTCTATAGGAAAATAGAAAAGGAATTTCTATTCCTAATATACAGAGTGAAAGACACAGATCTTAAATGTATGGATCAATAACTTTCAACTAATGCCTGCTATATTACCCATATACCCATGTACATAGAATACTTCCAACACCCCCTGCCCAATGTTTTCTTGCACCCTGTCCCAGCCAATCCCTCACCTTCCCTCCAGAATTAATCAGTGTTCTGATTTCTTTCACAATACATTAGCTTTACCTGTTCCAGAACTGCATGTAAATAGAATCATATAGTATGAACTCTGTTGTGACTAATTTCTTTTGATAATCATAATGACTTTGAGATTTGTCCATGTTGCATGTATTGATAATTTACTCCTTTTTAATGTTTAATAAAATTTGATTGTCTTACTATATCTCAGTTTATTCTAATGTTGACAGACCTTTAGGGTTGTTTCTAGTTTTTGCCTATGTTGACTAAATATACTACACATTTTCTTTTGAGACTTTTTGTGGTTATACGTTTTCATTTCTCTAGAATAAATTTCTTGGAGGGAAGATGGGTTAGTCATACGGAGGGTGTCAGTCCATTTATGCTACTGTAACAAAATATCACAGATTGGGTAATTTATAAGCAATAGAAATGTCTTTCTCTGAGTTGTGGAGGTTGGGAAGTCCAAGATCAAAGCATCTGCAGGTTCACTGTCTGATAAGGCTGCTTTCTGATTCCAAGATGGCTTCTTGTTGTTTCATCCTCTAGACGGAATGAATGCTGTGTCCACTGTTGGGAGAAGCAGTGGAAGGGTGGGCAAAACAGGATAAATTCTAATCCCTCCCCCAACCCTTTTATTATTGTTATTATTATTCTTTTTTTTTTTTTTTTTTTTGAGGCTATCTCACTCTATTGCCCCTGGAGTGCTAGAGTGCCCTGGAGTCAGCATATCTCACAACAAACTCAAATACATGGGCTTAAGCCTCAGCCTGTCTCATCCTCCCCCATAGGTGGGACTATAGGTGCCCATCACAATACCTAGATAATTTTCCTATTGTTTTAGTAGAGACAGGGTCTCCCTTTGGCTCAGGCTGGTCTCAAACTCCTGAGCCCAAGGAACCTTCCTGCTTCTGCCTGCCACAGTGCTAGGATTACAGGTATGAGCCACAGTGCTTTGACCTTCCAGCCCTTTTATAAGGTTGATAATATTGTTCTAGAGGGCGTTACCCTCATAACTTAATCCTCTCTGGAAGGCTCCACCTCTTAATACTATCACATTGGCAAGTAAGTTTCAACATAGGGATTTGGGGGAGCACTTTCAGATTATAGCAATGTGTTTATATTCAACTGTATAAGAAACAATTAAAGCATTTTCATAGTGGTTTCACATTTTATACACCCACCAGCAGTGTGACAGTGTCAGTTGTTCCACAAGCCTATTAACATTTGGTATCGTCTGCCTTTCAAAATAATAGCTGTCTTGGTGAGTGTGTAATGGTATTCCCTCATGGTTTGAATTTGTATTGATTATTATCTAATGATGTTGAGCACTTTTCATGTGCTAATTGGCCATTTGTGAAATGTTCAAGAATTTTAATCATTTATTGCATTGAGTTATCTTTACTGTGTTAAGTCAAAGGAGTCTTTTATACATGCTAGCGTTATATATTACAAGTGTATTCACCCAGTCTGTGATTTGAATGTTCATTTTTTATAGACATCCTTTGACAAACAAGACAAACGAATAATTTTTTTGAAGTCCAATTTATCCTTTTTTAGTCACCAATTTATAGGTCCTGTCAAGGAATTCTTCAAGGTGAATTCTTCACCTTATCATTGTGAAGAATTCCCCTATGTTTACTCTTAGATGATTCACAATTTAATTTTACGTTTCCCTCTATCATCCCTCTAGTATTAATTTTTGTGTAGGGTATGAAGTAGAGACTGTGTGTCATTGTGTCCATATAAGTGTCCTGTTATTCCAGCATCATTTGTTGAATATACTTTCCTTTATCAATGGAATTCCTTTGGTGCCTTTGTAAAATAATAATAGACAGTAGAAGTATGGATGTAATCTGGCCTCTCTTCTTTCCCATTGATTTGTCTCTATTTAACCTACTACCACACTGTTTCAATAGCTGTACATTTAAAAATAAGCCTTGATATTAGATAGCATAAGCCCTCCCATTTTGTCTTACTTTTTGTCAAGATTCCTTTGGATATTTTAGGTCCTTTTTCCCCACATATATTTTAGAATTAGCTTTTATATTTTAGCTTTTTAAAAAGACTTCTGGGATTTTAATTAAAGTTACATTGAAACAATAGGTCAATTTTGGGAGAACTGACATCGTAACACTATTGAGTGTTTTGGGCCATAAACACCATATATCTTCTAGTGAGTTAGGTCTTGTTTATCTCTGCAATGTTTTGTAGATTTCAGTTTAGAGGTTTTGCACATATTTAAATGAGTTCCTATCTAAGTATTTTATCTTATTGATCCTATTGTAAGTGTTTTTCTTTTCTTTTTTTTTTGTAGTTGTTGGCGGGGGCTGGGTTTCAACCCGTCACCTCCAGCATATGGGGCTGGCGCCCTATCCCTTTGAGCCACAGGTGCCGCCCATAAGTGTTTTTCTTTAAATGGCACTTTTAATTATTGCTGGTATGTAAATATAATTGCTTTCTGGCTATTACCTTGTGTTATGGGACCTTGGTAAATTTCAGCTATTAGTCTGTAGATTTCTAGGAATATTCTGCATGCCAATTTATGTTATTTTCAAATAAAGTTAGTTTGTCTATTTTCAGTATTATTGGTTTTTATTTTTTCCTTGAATTATTTCACTGACCAGGGCTTCCAGTAAAATGGTGATGAGAAATGTTAAAAGCAGACATCTAGGTCTTGTTTCTCATTTCAGGAAGACATGTTCAATCTTTTATAATTAATTTTGGTATTAATTACATGTTTTGTATATGCCTTTTATCATATTGAGGTGTTTTTTTTTTTTAGTTCCTTGTTTTCTAAGAGTTTTTACTATGAACGAATGTTGAATTTATTCTGTTAATGTGTTGAGTTATATTGAACTCTTTTCTCCTGTTAATCCAACTTTGAACTATTGGTGATTAACCCTATTTGGTCATAATGTCATATTTTTTTCATATCTTGCTATAATTAATTCAAGGATCTTTTATAAAGGATAGCTTGTATCTATATATTCATAAGAAAAATTGGTTTGTGGTCCTCTAATGTTTTTGCCTGGTTGATAGCAGGGTAATGCTGACCTTATTAAATAAGTTGAGAAGTATCATTCCTCCTTTATTTTCTGATAGAACACATGTAATGTGAATATTCTTTTTTTTGAGATAGAATCTCAAGCTGGCACCCTGGGTAGAGTGCCATGGCATCACTGTAGCTCATAGCAACCTCCAACTCTTGGGCTCCAGCAATCCTCTTGCCTCAGTTTTTCTATTTTTAGTAGAGACAGGTTCTCCCTCTTTCTCAGGCTGGTGTTGAACTCCTGAGCTCAAGCGATCCACCCGTCTTGACCTTCCAGAGTGCTAGGATTACAGGCATGAACCACCTCGCCTGGCAATTTTAAATATTATTTAATTATTTTTTTTTTTTTTTGAGACAGAGCCTCAAGCTGTCGCCTTGGGTAGAGTGCTGCAGCATCACAGCTCACAGCAACCTCTAACTCCTGGGCTCAAGTGATTCTCTGGCCTCCGCCTCCCAAGTATCTGGGACTATAGGCACCTGCCACAACACCTGGTTTTTTTTTTTTTTTTTTTGGTTGCAGCTGTCATTGTTGTTTGGTGGGCCGGGCTGGATTAGAACTCACCAGCTCAGGCGTATGTAGTTGGCGCCTTAGCCGCTTGAGCCACAAGCACTGAGCCTCTTATTTAAATTTTTAATAAAACTTACCAGTAAAGCTATGCGAAAACAATTTAAATTTAGCTTATTCACTAAATATAGAGCTATTTAAATTGTTTAAAAAATTTCTTGTGTCTATTTTGCTAATTTGTCTCAATTTATTTAATCAGATTATCAAATTTTATTGTTATCAAGATGTTTACAATATGCTCTAATATCCTTGTAATATCAGTAGAATTTGTAAAAATGTCCCTTTGTTTCTTCTTTCTTTTAAAGACAGAGTCTGACTCTTGTTCAGTCTAAAGAGCCATGGCATCAGCCTTGGTCATAGCAACCTTAAACTCCTGAGTTCAAGTGATCCTCCTGCCTTAGCCTCCTTAGTAGCTGGGGCTACAGGTGCTCACTACAATTCCTGCCAATTTTTTTCTATTTTTAGTAGAGACAAGTTCTCACTCTTGCTCAGGCTGATTGCAAACTCTTGAGCTCAGGGGATCCTCCTGCCTCAGCCTCCCAGAGTGCTAGGATTACAGGCATGAGCCACTCACTATGCCCCGGTCCCTCCCCTCCCTCCCTCTTTCTTTCCCTCCCTCCCTTCCTTCTTTTCTTTCTTTCCTTCCTTTTTTTTTTGAGACAGAATCTCAGTATGTCGCCCTCAGTAGAGTACGGTGATGTCACAGCTCACAGCAACCTCAAACTCTTGGGCTTAAGCGATTCTCTTCCCTCAGCCTCTCAAGTAGCTGGGACTAGAGGCACCTGCCACAACGCCCAGCTGCCCTCTTCCTTTCTTGATATTAGTAATTTATGGGCGCTGTGTCATTTTGTTTATTTGGTTTTTTGCTTTCTCACTTTCGTAGGAATAAACCTAGAGTTTATCTAATTTAGGATCTTTGCAGAAAAACAGTTTTTGGCTTTAAAAGCCTTTAAAAGCCATTTACTCTGTTGTCTGTTCCTTTCTTTCTTTTCTTTTTGTGGTTTTTTTTTTTTTTTTTTTGCAGTTTTTGGCTAGGACCAGGTTATGAACCCACCACCTCTGGTATATGGGACCTGCACCACTCCTTGAGCCACAGGTGCCGCCCTCTTTCTTTCCTTTTAGTTTTTATTTTTTTTGATTATCAAGCTGTGGTCTTGGGTAGAGTGCCTGCCATGGTGTCAAAGCTCACAGCAACCTCTAGCTCTTGGGTTCAAGCAATCCTCTTGCCTCAGTTTTCTTTATTCTATGTTTATTAGAGACAGGGTCTCGCTTTTGCCCAGGCCCCTTTCCTGTTTTGTTGTTTTCAGCTCTGTCTTTCTAAATCCTTTCTTCTAGTTAAAAAAAAAAATTTTTTTTTTTTTACTACTTTAGTTTTTTGTGTGTACATATTTGCTTAAAATCAGTGACTTTCTAGGTCAGGTTCAGGTAATTGAAGGGCCTTTATAAATAGTTTATATTGTTTAGATCCCAGGTATGCTGTAAACACAGTCTAGAGCGAAGTGAGAAATAATATGTTTCTAAAGATAGGCTCAGAAATTGTAATCCTGTAAGTTAAGATGTTTTCTTTCTCTGATAGCAGAATTGATTCATATCTGGCTGTTAGGCCACATTTGTAGGGATAGGCAAGAAAATAGGATACAGACGACCAAAAACCAAACCAACCAGTCCACTCTGTTTTACAGTATAGGTTTCATAATTCAGATCACTTGTATTCAATGGTAAACTTAAAAAACATTTGTAAGGTATGTTTGCTGCCAGAAATGGGATCCTGCCTTTGGTAAGCTAACTTCTGTCACATTTGAGATGTGTCGAAAAAGACTGATTGCTATTAGGCCACAGAGAGAGCAGCATAAAGTCCAACATATGTTGATACATGTTCAAGTAAATTCCTTTCTGATTCTGGAAGCCGGTTGATTTTTTCTGGTTATGATACTGTAAACTGTTGGGGTTTTCTTGATAGTATCATTTACTTTATGATTTACTATATTGAGACTTCTGCTTTCCTTCATGGAGTAGCTACTGCTGCCTTAGATTTTTCAGCTATGCTCCACTCACTGCAACCTTTGTTCAACTTTCTTGGGTCCAGCCATTTTTCTTTTTTCTTCTGTGGTTTTGAGTTTTAATTTACTCCTCTATTTTAGCTCATTTAGGAGTAAGGTTAAATAATTGATTTTAGAACTTTTTTTTTTTTTGAGACAGCCTCAAGCTGTCACCCTGGATAGAGTGCAAAGGCATCACAGCTCATAGCAACCTCCAATTCCTGGGCTCAAGCGAATCTTTTACCTCTGCTTCCCAAGTAGCTGGGAGTATAGGCGCCCACCAATTTTTTTTGGTTGCAGCCGTCATTGTTGTTTGGCGGGCCCAGGCTGGATTTAAACCCGCCAGCTCAGGTGTACGTGGTTAGTGCCTTAGACCATTGAGCCACAGGCGCCAAGTCAGATTTTAGAACTTTATTTTCTAAAATTAGAATTTAAAACTATCAGTTTGTCCCTTGACCTTGCTTTAGTGGTACTTGACAAGTTTTGATATTCTCTATTTTCATTACCATGCATTTCAAAACATTAAAAAAAATTTCCCATTGTTTCTTTTAAGCTGGTGAGTTTTATCTTAAGACGTATTGTTTAATGTCTAAATATTTGAGGAGTTTTCATCTGTCTTGGTGATTGATTTATGTTGCTATTTAAGTTCCACCAAGGTCTAAGATTATATTCTGTATGGCTTTAATCATTTTATATTTATTGATAATTCTTTTAAAACCAAGAATATGGTTTAGAGTGGTGAATGTTACATGTCATTTTGAAAAGGATGTATACTACACTGCTGGATATTGTCTTAGTCCTTTTGGGCTGCTATAATAAAACACTGTAAATATCTGGTGAGGGCCTGCTTCCTCATAGACAATGTATTCTCATTTTGTCATCACATGGTGAAAGGGGCTACCTAGCTCTGTAGAGTCTCTTTCATAAGGCCACCATTCCAGACATGAAGTCTCTACCCAAATGTCCCGTAGGATATCAACATATAAAATTTACAGGGACACAAACATTTAGACTTTAGAAGTTACAATCCTATACATGTGAATTTGGTTACCTGGGTTGATAGTGTTATTCAAGTCATGTATATCTTGTTTTTGAGACAGTTTTACTTTGTCACCCTCTGGAGAGTGCTGTGTCCTCATAACTCACAGCAACCTCAAACTCTTGGGCTCAAGTGATTCTCTTCTCTTGCCTCAGCCTCCCAAGTTGCTGGGAACAGTCACTTGCCACAGTGCCTGTTTTAGAGACAGAGTCTTGCTCAGGTTGGTCTCGAACCTATGAGCTCAGGCATTCCACCCGCCTCGACCTCCCAGAGTGCTAGGATCACAGGCCTGAGCCATCGCGCCTGGTCCTGTGTCTTCTTGATATGTTGACATGAATTATCTTTATTTTATCAGCATGAAATATCTTTATTTGTGTTCCAAGGACTACTTTTTTTTTTTTGATATTTCATGTCCACTCCAAATTTGTCGTGATTTTAGTTGCATGATATGTCTTTTCGCTTCCTTTACTATAATTTGTAGCTCTGTGTTTCCAGCTAGTATGATTCCTTTCTTATAGTTTAGGTCACCTTCATTTATTTGAAAATGTCCTTTTGTTTACCTTCATTTGTGAAGGATGTTTTCTTAGGACATCAAATTCTACCTCAATATATATTTTTTTCTTTCAAAAGTTTGGATACGTCAGTCCATTGTCTTCTGGGTTGTATTCTTGTTTTTTTTTTTTTTTTGAGTTAGAATCTCATTATATTGCTCTCTGTAAAGTGTCTTCATGTCACAGCTCACAGTAACCTCAGACATTTGGGCTTAAGCAATTCTCTTGCCTCACTCTCCCAAGTAACTGGGACTACAGGCACCCGCCACAACCCCTAGGTATTTTTGTTGTTGTTGTTTGGTTGTTTGTTTGGATGGCTTGGGCCAGGTTCTTGAACTCACCAGCCCTTGTACATGTGACTGGTGCCCTAATTACTGAGCTACAGGTGCCCAGCCTGTATTATTACTGTTTCTGATGAGAGGTCAACATTCTTATTGTTCTTTATGTACGCTATCTTTTTATATATTTAATTTCAAGTGATTTTATTATGATGTCTTCAGGTATAATTTTCTTTGTGCTTATCCTGCTTGATGTTTATTTACACTCTTGGATGTGTGGATTTATATTGTTCATAAAGTTGGAAAATTTTTGGCTACTATTTCTTCCAACATTTTTTTCTATTACAGTGTTTTTCCTCTTATTCTGGGAAACCCCATTGCATGTGTATTTGACAGTTTGATGTTGTCACTGAGGTAAATGACACCTTTTTTAGTTTTCTCTTTTCACGTTTTCTTTCTTTCTGAGTTTTAACTTTATAGTGTTGTTGCCCTGTATTCAAGTTTATTGATCTTTTCTTTTTTTGTGTTGAGTCTGCTGTTAAGCACATCTGTTGATTTTTATTTCAGTTTTGTGCTTTTTATGTCTCAAATTTCCATTTTGTTTTATTTTTATAGGTTCCTTTTGTCTGCTGAAACTTCTCCATCTGTTTACTCATTATGTCCATCTTTTTCTTCAAATACTAAAACTCATTTATAACAGCTCTTTTAAAATTTGTAAACTGTTTTTCTGCTAATTCTAACATCTGTCTCATTTCTGGATCATTTATTTTTGATTTTTTTTCCTCTTAATTTTGGGTCACAGTTTTATGTTTCTTCATGGATCTAGTAGTTTTTAATTAAGTTTTGGACATTGTATTTAAATGCTATAGTTTTAGATTTTCTTTTGTTATATATTTTATAATACATTGAAGTTTGTTTCAGCAGGCTGTTAGTTTATTCCTCATCACCTTGGTTGTTTTTTTTTTTTTTTTTTTTGAGGCTTATTTCTTTGTCTTCTCTTCTCTTTTTCTTTTTCTTTTCGACAGAGCCTCAAGCTATCGCCCTGGGTCGACTGCCATGGCATCACAGCTCAATGTAGTTGTCATTGTTTGGCAGGCCGGGGCTATATTGGAACCCGCCTTCTCTGGTGTATGTGGCTGGTGCCTTAGCCCCATGAGCTACAAGCACTACCTTGAAACAGAGTCTTGCTTGTCATCCGAGTGCTCTGGCGTTCAAACTCTTGGGCTCAAACTATTCTCTTATCTCAGCTTCCCCAGTAGCAGGGACTACAGGTGCCAGGCACAATGCCTGGCTTTTTTTTTTTTTTTTTTTTTAAGAGATGGGGGTCTTGCTCTTCCTGTGGCTGGTCTTGAACCTGTGACTCAGGCAGTCCATCTACTGGGCCTCTCAGAGTGGTAGGATTACAGGCGTTAGCCACCACTCCCTGCTTTATTTCTTGTTATAGAAATAAAGTATCTTAGGTCTTTATTTAAACAAGTCTTATCTGAACATCACTGGTATTCAGCAATATTTCTCCGATCTGGGTGTTTAGAATTTGAATAACTATTAGTACTTTGCAAGCACTCCCTTTAGCTTGTGGGTCCTCAATTGATGTTTTCTTTCTGATTGTACATAAGCAGCTTAGTATTCATCTAAAGAGTCATTGGGACCCTTCTACAATTTTCTGGAGCCACTTCTCTGCATAGTTTCCTTTTATTTGATATTCTGCCCCCCAGATTTTAACCACTTACATAGCACTTTCCTCTGAAGTCTTTCTCTTCGGCTCAACAAGATTGCCATGCTCTGTGCTCCACCTTCCTGTGATGCAATCTGGAAAGTAGTTCCTGGCAGAAAGCCAGGGGAATAGTTGAACTCACCTCTCGTATTTCTCTTTTGTCAGCAATTGTAACCTGTGTTGCCCATTGTGTAGTATCTGAAAACTGTTGTTTCATATGTTTTGTCAAGTTTCGTTGTTATTTATAATAGGAGTGCAAGTCTAACACAATAGCTAGCTACTAGTGGCTAAAAGTGAAATGGTAGTCACAACAATGTTTTTATTTTGAGCAATTTTAAAACTACAGAGTTGAAAGAAGAGCTTGTGCACACTTAACTTAGACTGACCAGTTTATCTTGCCAAATGAGCTTCATCTATTTGCCTATTATTACCTATTATTTTTCTGAACCATTGGAAGTAAAGGTTCAGATAGTATTAACCGTAACCTTTAAATATTTTAGTATGTATCTCTTGAGAATGAGGAAATTATTTTTAAATAACCACAAGACCAGTATCACATCTAAGACATCTGTAGAGTCAGAACGTTTTGGGTTTTCTCACCCATGGAAAGTCAGCCATGTGTTCTTAGATAGCCATAATTGCTTGCAGTGATGTTATGCTTATGTAACTGCTGCTTGGCACCTTGCCTTTATTGTTCCCCTTGGGTGTGACGGTGTATAGGACCTTCCCCTTGTTGCTGATGGTGGAACATAGATTGTGGATGATCCATGTAACTCAGCTCCCCAGCCACCAGGAGCTGGATAAGGGCTGACCTCCCCTGTTGCTCACCAGCCACCTATGAGCTGAATAAAGCATGTTGCACCTGCCCTCCGTGCTGGAGTTTCTTTCTGGTCTGTCTGAATCAGAACACTGGGATTACAACATATAACATGATTTTAAGAAATATTATCCAATAGTATATATTAAAATTACTCTGTTTTCCCAAAGTCCTTTAGAGCTTTATCTTTAAATCTAGGGTCTATTCAACACACACTTATTGTTTTAGAAAGTTACATCTCTTTTACTTCCTTCATTCTAAAATAGCCTTCCTTGCCTTTTTTATCTTTTATAAAATTGACGTTTTTAAAAAGTCCAGGTCATGTATGTCAAATCGTCTCCTCACGAGTAAAGTTAAAAATATTTGGCAAGGAAAATCCACAGTGTTGTATACATAAATTCTCAGTTCATTTTTTTTTCTAAGTGATGCTAAGGTTGAAATCAAAATTGCCTTTCTCAGATATGGATACTTAGTTATTCTAGCATAGATGAATCCTTACTCATGCACTTATTGGCCATCTAAATATCTTTTGTAATGTCTCTTCAAACCATTAACCATTTTTTTTTTGTAGAGACAGAGTCTCACTTTATTGCCCTCAGTAGAGTGCCCTGGCATCACACAGCTCACAGCAACCTCCAACTCCTGGGCTTAGGCGATTCTCTTGCCTCAGCCTCCCGAGTAGCTGGGACTACAGGCGCCCGCCACAACACCTGGCTATGTTTCTGTTTTGCAATTCGGTGAGGCTGGGTTTGAACCCACCACCTTTGGTATATGGGGCTGGCGCCCTACTCGATGAGCCACAGGCGCCGCCCAACCATTAACCAATTTTTAATTTGGTTGTTGGTCTTTTTATTGTTGAATTTTTTTTTTTGGTAGTTTTTGGTCAGGGACAGGTTTGAACCCACCACCTCTGGTATATGGGGCCAGCGCCTTACTCCTTGAGCCACCGGCGCCGCCCTAAAAAATGTATTCTGAATAGTATTCTTTTCTGTATTTCAGTTATGTTCTTTCAGTCTTGGGCTTGTCCATTCTTTTCCTTAAATGAGTATTTTGATGGGAAATTAAAATTTTGATGTTATAGTATATAATTTTTTTTGATGTTTGACACAGCATCTCAAGCTGTTGCCTTGGGTAGAGTGCTGTGGCATCATTATATAGCTCACAGAAACCTCCAACTCTTGGGCTCAAGTGATCCTTTTGACTCAGTTTTTTTGTTTTTAGTAGAGATGGGATCTCACTCTTGCTCAGGGTGGATTCAACTCCTGAGCTCAGGCAATGCACCCTCCTTAGCCTCCCAGAATTTTAGGATTATAGGTGTGGTCCCCCATGCCTGGCTATGATTTTTTTCTTTTATGGCTTTTACTTTCCGAGTTCTAAATTGCCAAGATATGTTTCTATTTTCATTCTATCCTTGATTGTTTCAGTGTTTCTGTGTTAGTTCACGTTTTTCTGTAGACTGTGAAGTTGAGATCAATGTTGCCTCCCCCAAACATGTATATTTATTTAGTTATTCCAGCAAAGATTTTTTATTCATAGTTAGATTGCTTTGTCACCTTTGTCAAAAGTCAAATAACTCTGGATGTCTGGGTTTATTTTTGACTTCCCCATTCTGTTTCTTTGGTCTGACAATCCTTATGCCAGTGCCATGTTTTCTTGATTACTGTAGTTTCGTAGCATATGTTGGAATCATATTGTGTAAGATCTCAAGCTTTTTTATTTTTTCTGAATTCCTTAGTTATTTGTGGCCTCTTAACATTTTTGAATAAATTTAGAATTACCTTGTCAATTTCTACAAAATATCCTGCTGGGATTATGTCTTGTATTCCTATGAATTTGTAGATCCAAAGGGAGAACTGTCATCTTAACAACTTGACTCTTCTAATTCCCCTTAGTTGGGTCTTTTCTAATGTCTTCAAAATGTTTTCTAGCTTTCAGGTTAGAGGTCTTGAAATCTTCTGTTAAATTCCTTTCTATCTGTCCAGTATTTTTATAGCAACAGTAAGAGCACTCAAAAATTTTAATTTCCCATTATTTTTCTGCTTGCATAACAACAGTATTTTTGAGCTATTACCTTATATTACGTCTATGGCCTCACTGCTTCCTGGAAAATAGACTAAACCCATTCCATCCCTGCTGCAAATTGGAGACTTTCAAGCACATGAAAATCTGCTTGGTTTGAACATTTTCTCCACCCTAAATCACCACTTCTCCCCTAACCACAGCTTGATGGCAGCTGATGTCATTGTAAATATCTGTATAATTCTGTATCACTTAGTGGTGAATAAAACTCTTCTAGTTGTCCTTATGAACCACTGATCCTCTAACACTGAATGGGCCAAACCAGATTCTATATCACTTGGAAGATTACGTGATCATGGTCTTCAAACCCACGGACACTAAATCAAATGAGAAAATGTATATGTGTGTGTTTAGGTATTTATACTTACATTTCTTAGTGAAAATGGAATGATTTTTATTTTATATATATTTTTATTTTATATATGAGCAATTGGTCATATTGACTATAGTATGCTATGGCAATAACAAAGTAATAAACGGGGAATAGATTGACTTTTGTATATTATCACTTAATTAGTCACAGGAAAAAAGAGATCCAGAGGTGGAGATACACTTTGTATTTTTTTTTTTTTTTGGTATCTTGATGCTACTATTTTCATTAGAAATAGTATATAGAACTGAAATATTTTCAAAAAATTAGACTTGAAGAGAGTGGAAATAGGAATACATCCTATGCATTTCTGTAGGACCTCTTTGTTATGTACAGCTAAAAGAAAAAGTTGGGCAAAACTCACCTATTCAAATTACTGTATTTTGAAGAAGTATGGGCAATAATGTGGGCCCAGCTGTTTACAAAAATTTTTGTATCTGAGTAAGTCACTTAGCCTGCTCTTGGTATTAGTTTTTCATCAGTTATTTGGGAGACACGATGCCTGTTGTGCATCGCATTGAGCTATTTTTGGGAACATATGAGATGGTGCTTTTTGAAAGGGCTTTAGAAATTGTAAAGAATTCTTGAAAAGTAAAATTATTATCATTATTATAAAATTCACTTCACCATTATAGGCACATTTTTGTGATAAAAATATAACCTGTAAAGTAAGCCAAACTGCTTATGCCTTAAACTACCATCATTTTGTACTTTTAGTCTTAGGTATTTTATCATGTGTTTTATTATCTATGGAAGGTAAATGATATCTTTGAGACTTGATTCAGATTAGCAACAAACCAGGGGATTAGATTTATTATTATAAATAAACAGTGTGCCAGATCTTAAAACAATGTAGCATTGTAAATGGCAGTGAACAGCAAGAGAAAAGGTGGATTATTTTGAAACTTGGCCAATAGGTTACAAATCACAGTTTCCAACAGGCTGAAACCCTATAAAACATCAACCATAGTTTGTTATTGAAGAATGGTCTTCTCTTTCAGTCACTATGAAGAAACTGCCACTTCTATGTCCATCATGTAGGCATGAATTCTAAATAATTATATCCTTCACTATGGAAAGCAGCAATGCCAGCCTTATAAATGAACCATAGACATTTGTTTTAACAATTACCAAACTAAAGCATAAATAATCCTTCAGATGACCTTTTAGTGCCAGAATTAAATAGGTATAATGGTCTGAACTATATATACATATATAGTATATACACACATATGTGTGTATATATGTATATGCGTGTATATATATGTGTATATAGTTCAGACCATTGTATGTATAGATGTATATGTGTGTGTGTATATATATATATTTATATAGTTCAGGCCATTATATATGTATATATAATATATACTATGTATGTATATATAGCTTAGACCGTTATATATACGTATATATATATAGGTGTATGTGTGTGTGTATGTGTATATATATAATATATATATACATATAATTATTATTTTTTTTTGAGACCGTTTCACCTTGTTGCCCTCAGTAGAATGCAATGGCATCATAGCTCACAGCAACTTCCAACTCTTGGGCTCAAGCAATTCTCTTGCCTCAGGCTCCCAAGTATCTGGAACTACAGGTGCCCATCGCAACGCCAGGCTATTTTTAGAGACGGGGTCTTGCACTTGCTCAGGCTGGTCTTGAACTCCAGAGCTCAGGCAATCTTCTGCCTCGGCCTCTCAGCGTGATGGTTGGTGTTAGCCACCACGCCTTGCTCTTTATACTTTGTTTTTGAATCTTGAGGTTATTTTGGAATCAATAGAAGTCTAAGGTTATTAAAATGATTTGATTGATACTAGTCAGCAAGCACAAAGTCACATACTTAGTGTTCAAAGTGTTCTGCTCCTAGACCAAATAGGATATATAGTTAGCTGCTCTGGAAAGAAAGCAGTTATTTCATCTTCTAAGTTTATATTCAGGGCACATTCATAGCAAATATGATTTAAGTTCACATCATAAATATTCCACAAGAAATGTTCACCAATTCCCAGAACCTGAAGTCACCCCTTTAGACACCAGACCCTTCTGAGATTTGCTATTACCTTTATCAAGGAGATAACTATCATAGCACGTTTGTTGTAGTGCTCCTTATTTTAGTAGAAAATGTCTGTAACGAACATTGCAGTACTACCTTACTCTATTACATAGAGAGAAAGCAATTATTTTCATTTCTCTGCCTTCTAAACATTGTCTTGTCTAACCAAACATCTGCAGCTCACAGAGTATGAGGAGCTTGCTTATTTGATATAGCGCTTCTGTACTGGCCTTGGAAAGAAAAAAAAGGTACTGAGGCCAATGTGTGAATAAAGCTCCTAGGAAACGCTAGTGCTTTGCTGCAGTTGTTATTCTGGGTTATCACGTGATCCTTTTTTCTGTCCTTACACATACGAAGTAGTGAAGCGAACTTTACAAAACATGAGAGGCACCTGTTTTTACATATGTGGGCCCTAGCCTGCATAGACATGTTTAGGTTGTCTGTAAGACCTATGTTCTTAAGGCAGTCAGAGCTTAGCAGTGGAGTAACAGGGGTAATGTTCATGAAATAGAAGCAGCATACTTCAATTAACGTATGGTACATGGGTTCTAAGACATCTATTCTAAGTATTTTTTAGGTTATGATCATGAGTTCAGGCTTCTGACATGTGGAAAGCAGAGGACTACAAAGAAACATTGTATGTAAAGAAGTCAATATAAAGGAGGTAATAAAAGACTCAGCCCTTTGTAGAATACCTTAAATATAGTAAGCGCTCAGAAGAAATTTGTTGTTTCCCTATTTCTTTTTATCTCAACTTCCTCCTCTTGGCTCACTTGCAAAATAATGTAAAATAAAAACTTTAGGAAAAATATGGGAGAATGTTTTTATGAGCTCAGAGTAGATGTTTTTCTAAAATAAGATGCAAAAAATACTAACCATAAAAGGTTGATATATTTGAGTACATTAAAAATGAGAACTTCTGTTCATTACTAAGAGCGAAATGGCAAGCCTGAGACTGAGAAAATGTGTTTACAATACAAATAACGGCAAACTGATTGGTATCTAGAACACGGTTTTTAAAAACTGCTGCAAATCAATAAGTGAAAACCACAACTCAACAGCTAAAATGGATGAATTGCTGTAGGAATTTTATAACAGGTGACACAAATACAGAGGATAAAAACATGAAATGATGTTTATCTCATTACTAATCAGATAAATACAAATTAAGAGAACCAGTAAATAGCATTTTATACAAGTGGGATTGTCAATACAAACTGTTGGCAAGCATGAGTATCAGTGGGAACAGTTAGAATCTGCTGATGAGAAAGCAAATTTGACACATACCTTGGAAAACAATAAGGTGTTATTTCATAAAGTTAAACATTTGCCTACCCTATGCCCCAGGAATTCCCACTTAATAGTAGCTTTTGGAGAAATTCTTGGACATGTCCCCTAGGCGAACTATATATGAAGTATTCACAGCAGGATTGTTCATAATAATGCTAGGAGAATGGATAAATAAATGGATGGATACATTTGGATATATTTAAAAATTGAATATCATAAAGCATTGAAAAAAAGTTGTGGCTCACACACACAAAAAGGACAAATATTAGAAAATAGTAGAAATGTAAACTATAAGAGACTATGGACTGAGATTTCATTTTTTATGAAGGCAAAAAACAAGTGAAACAATATACTGTTTGTGAATACGTACATATTAGAAAACTATTTTAACAAACGAGAATAATAAGCATGAAATTGTGAATGGAGTTATTATCTCTGGAGGAAGGCAGGGAGATGAAGTAGGAAAGAAGTTCAGAAGTAAAGTCAGATGGCTTTGGTAAACTGCAGCGATCAGTGAAAATAATGTATTGTAAGTGGTATTATCTATTATATTAGAAAATAGATTGGTATTATCTATTAGAAATAGATAATGTATTGTAAGTGGTGAAAATAATGTATTGTAAGTGGTATTATCTATTAGATATATTCTTCTATGAATTACACATTATATAGTTTTCAGTTAAAAATATTTAAACACAATCAGGTCCTGCTAGTGAGTGCCTACTTAATATTTTATTGAGTCCTTGATTGCTCTCCTTATCTCCTTTGATACTAATCAGACCCAGAGCTTGAGGTGCCTAGGGATGATTTTTGTTGGTTCTGAGTTTCAGCTCACCTGTCTTTCAGCATTAGAACAGTCCCATGAATCTTGGTTTCCTGCTCCTGAATTTCAGTCTGTTATCTGTTTTGGACAGATTTCTTATATCTCCCTTTCTACTCAGAATTCTTTTTTTTTTGAGACCGAGTGTCACTATGTCACCCTTGGGAGAGTGCTGAGGTGTCATAGCTCACAGCAACCTTCAACTCTTGGGCTTAAGCATATCTCTTGCCTCTCAGCATTCCTAGTAGCCAGGAGTCCAGGAGCCTGCCACAACACCGGGCTATGTTTTGGTTGTAGTTGTCATTGTTGTTTGGCAGGCCTGGGCTGGATTCAAACCTGCCAGCTCGGGTGTATGTGGCCGGCACCCTAGCCCCTAAGCTACAGGTGCCAAGCCGCTACCCAGAAGTCTAAGGACTATCTTCCACAAAATATGTTTTAGTTCTTGTCTACTTAATGGAATCCTGCTTTTTTTCATTCTAGTTGTCAAGTATTTCCTCAATTGGAATTGAGACTTCCAAGATTCTTGTCTGTACCTCTATTCAGCTGGCTGAATCTCCAAATAAAGATTCCATTGTTGTGAAAGTTCTTTCAGCACTTGTCACCTGCCCTTGGTTGGAGTTTAAATTGAACTTTTTCGTCCTGCCTGCCTATGAGTGGAATCATGATATCTCTCGTCCAAGTCCTGAGTTAATATGAGAAGAATGAAAATGGTAAAGAAAACAAATTAGATAACATTTGCCATTCTTTTATTTCTGGAGTTCTGAGACATGCATGGAAGTATACCTCAATTATTGGTTATTGTTAGTTTAATTCTTAGGAAAATACTATATATGTATTGTCACATTACAAATTTGCCTTTCAGGCTCGGTGCCTGTGGCTCAACGGGCTAAGGCGCCAGCCACGTACACCTGAGCTGGCGGGTTCGAATCCGGGCCTGCCAAACAAGGATGACGGCTGCAACCAAAAATGGCCGGGCCTTGTGGCGGGCGCCTGTAGTCCCAGCTACTTGGGAGGCAGATGCAAGAGACTCGCTTGAGCCCAGGAATTGGAGGTTGCTGTGAGCTGTCATGTCACGGCACTCTATCCAGGGTGACAGCTTGAGGTTCTGTCTCAAAAAAAAAAAAAAAAAAAAAAATTGCCTTTCAGAATAGGGCAGACTTGTTTCTGTTTAGAATTTGGTACAAATAATTGAGTATGTGTCAATATATGCTAAAATATGAACACTGATGACCCTTGGAATTTTTATCAGATCACAGCAAAAAATTAATTTTACTTTCATAATTTACTTTTTCATTCTCAAACAGAAAATTAAAATATCAATTTCCTGCCTTTTGAACTATTTTTAGCCAAATTCTTGGAAGGTGAAGGTTGTGTTGGTTCAAAGTCTTTTTCATTAAGATGTATTGTTCTCATTTCCACAGATTATTCTTACTCATTTTCATCATGTCCCCCAAAAGCATCTTTAAAACTCTTGAGTATTTCCTAATATCTGCCATGATCCCATTCTTTTCCTTTGCTCACTTAATCAATATCTTCTTTTATTCAGTACTCTAATTTTCACCTTTAAAAATCTCTTAATGGCAATGAACTCTGCTCTCCTATTAGAGGTCACATACCCTTAATACTCCAAAGCAACATTTTCTCACTTGAGAAGTTGCTTGAAACAAAAGTAAAGCTTTTTAATACATGTGTCATTTAGTCTCCCCAAGTTATTCCTCCTAAGTGGTAGAATTTCTCTTTAATCTCTATGGATGAACTTGAATTCTGAGAGGTGAAATTCATGTTTATACTTCTCCTTTCTCTAGCCTTAGGAAGTAAAACTTGGATGTTGTTAGAATCATGGATATATCTAGTATTGGGTATCAAGGGGACCTTAAATGTCATCTATTTCAACTATGTATGTATCTAACTTTTCATTATTCAGACAATTAGGAATTCAATGACAAGGGCATTGAAAAGAAACACAATTCTCTTCCTCTTCTATAATTAATGAATTTAATAATATGTGTCCTTGGATCCCTGGAAACCATATCTATAACAGCCAGGAAAATAAGAATATAACCTCTCCTGAAAATTAGAGGGAAAACTCTATGTGCTTGTTTGCATTTGAAGAATGCTTTGTTTTTCTTTTCTGAGCAGCAAAATGTTCAGTCACTTGAGAAAATACTATAAACAACAGGTATGTCTAATTTTCCATTCAGGATTTGGTCTTTTTATAGCCCATTTTCAGCATCTCAGCATTTTTAATCATCATTTTTGTTAAAACATATCCTTTGCATTATAGAATGATTTTAGGACTGCTTAATTTGAGGCTTTTTACCCCTGCCATCATGCTACTAGAACATGGCAAAGGTAATGAATCTGTCAAAACACAAAAGTTGTGAATTTATTGTAGATCATTACTCATTTGAAAAAAAAAATTATCATTTAGTATGTGGCATTTTCCAAAGTCTAATACTGAAAATTAGATATATATTATCTATTTGTGTGCATTAAGCTGGATTTTTAACAGACAAATGTGAAAACAGAACACCCTGAAATATATTTTCTTTTCATAAAAATGTGACTTAAAGCAGATCTGTGGTCGCCAGGGCAAAGCTCATGCTGAGTGAGCATTTCAGATCTGCCTAGGCCAGTTTAGTCTGTGGGTATGTCTTTGCAATTTAAACTTATGAGTCAGAGCCACTGAATATCTGCCATGTTGATTAGCCATTCAATGGGTATAAGAGAGAGGGGAGACATCTTCATTAGTTAGATTGTTTGATTTTAGCCTCTGGACAATATGATGCTAGATCACGCAATCTGGTGCATTACATTACCATTTGATTCTCCTTCATTCAGACAAGCATTGATTTAATTGTTTTTCTTGGGTTTGTGCTTCTTTGAATGGGTTGGTCATACCTGACAAATAGATCTAGAGAGCAACATCATATCTAAATGCTCCAGCACCTGTTAGAGGACAGTTGGTGGGTACTAGTTTCCTTTCGGATTCTTGAAATTTGTATTAGGATGTAATTGTGCCCTGTGAGACCCCAGAGAAACCCTTTGTCTGACTACTCTCCCAGTAAATGATGTGAAAAAAATCCCTAACCTGTCCTCATTCAGACAAATAGGACTAATAAACAATTTATTTACTTGTTTATTCATCCCTTCATTAATCGTTTATTTAGCATCTGCTGTGTGATACACGCTATAATAGGCATGGGGGGATGGTAGGATGAGTAATGAGTGTGTGTCTTCCTCAGAGGTGCTCTGCCTCAATGTGCTTTTAATAAATATCCAACGAGGTAGATGCAGAGTATGCGGTATTGGAACCTTCCCTCAGTATACTAAGGTCTTCATGACTTTGATGTCATGCTTCAGTTTGTACCTACTGACTGTTAATTTATTTCATGACCGTAAGGAAACAATGTGCAGGTGGAAGGGAAAAGCATTGAGGGGTAGACAGCTGTACTTCTGATTAGCCTATAGTTGTATTTTCAAAACAAAGGACAAACCTCATGAATAGTTTAAATGTAACACAGGTCACAGAGTTAAGGGATCCATGCATTTTGTTTAAATTTTACTGCAGTGTCCTGCCATGTCTGAAAGCAGATATGGGCTCAGGATTCTGGCTCTGAAAATGCGAACAACAGCAATGATGTTGGATTACACTGAATCTAACTTGCCTACTTTCTCTGATTTGAACCTACCAGCATTATTTTAAAGCATATTTCACATTATCTGCAGGTAGAAATTGCTGCTGGTTAGGTATAAGAGGAGAAAACCTCTCCATCACCGTATTACGTTTCTTAAGGAAAGAATTAGGAAAAGGGCAAATGATACAGGAACTGTGGAGTAAGAAAAAACCAAAATGACAAATGCAAATTTCCCTCTAAATTTGACAAGGAGAATGTTGACAAAAAGGGTAATTTGGTAGCAGTTAAATTGCTGAGTCAAAAGTGCAAAACCTTTTATGGACAGAAATCATCTAGACTAATCTATTTTGTCAGCAGGGAAGGAAAACAATTCAAATGTATTTTACAGAAAGACTATGAATGCTTTTCCTTATTCAAGAAGGAGAACACGTACGTCTTTGTTTAAAACTTGACTTACGTACATTTTCTGTGTTTGCTGTGAAATTTGTCTTCTAATTTAGTGCCTAAATATTTCAAGGTTCCTTTAATTATTCGCCCTAGGAAATATGTTGGTATGGTGTTGTATAATATAGGCAAGGTTTACTGTAGAAAATTAGAGGGGAAAATGTGAATACATTTGGTTGGATACAGACTAAAATGAATCTATATCTAAAAGACACCTTAAAAAATATAAAACATTTATATTGGCATTCATTAATAAGAACATATTGTTCCACTTTCAAGGATAATTATATTTTGCGCATACAGATGCATTCAATGCAGATGTCAAACTGCCTGCTCAGTAATTAGTGTTACCTGCAGCTTGAGGAAAACTCAAAATTGGTATGCTAACTGCATCCAGTGATTACAATACATAGGAAATGAACACAACACATCACAAGGAACACATATACACTTAAACTAACTGATTTATCAGTTAAAATAGAAGCATTTACGATTTGTTCATGGTGATGTGGTGCATATTTTGGACAATGACATACATGATTCAAGTGCTTTTTTAATAATTTAGAGCTATGTTTAAATTGGGCCCTGTCTTGCCCTGCAAAATGATAATGTTCTTGTTTATCATTCTGCCCAAGTGTCACTATGGTAGAGTGAATCACTTCTGTAGTTATGAATACTGCTGCACAGTAAACCCTGTTTTTCACTGTAGTTAAAGAAACTGTCTGTTGAATAGATGGATA
>CAUYON010168160.1:0-11609 GCA_963573935.1 Arctocebus calabarensis
CTTTCGGGGATCCCTATGAAGTGAATATTGGTTTTCTTCAAATTATTTCAGAGCTCTCTGAGAGAGTGATCTATTTTTGCCTTCCATTTCTCTTCCTCTTTGGAGGTTTGGGAGCATTTGAAAGCTTTGTCTTCAATGTCAGAAATCCTTTCTTCTGCTTGTTCCATTCTGTTACTGAGGGATTCTACTGCATTTCTCAGATCTTTGAGGGCTGCAACTTCTTGTCTCAATGTGTCAAAATCTTTGGTCATTTGTTCTTTGAATTCATTGAATTCTTAAGACATCCTTTGGGTCATCTTTTGGATTACTGCTTGAAATTCTAATTCCATCTTTTCCTCCATTCCATTGATTTTATTGGCTATCCTGATTCTGAATTCAATTTCTGACATCGCAGCCATTTGCCTATGCAAGGGATCTTGTGCTGTGTCTGCCTTGTCATTCCTTGGAGGAGTTGATCTACTCTGATTATTCATATTACCAGAGTTTTTCTGTTGATTCTGCCCATGATTGTTTTTCACCATTGCCTTTGGCCAACCTCAGAGTTGGGAAGGTGTCTCTCCAAGATTAGACCCCAATGGGATCACTCTATTGTTGCTGGAATTTTGCAGGGAGTGATCCTCTGTAGCTCCTCTGGGCCTGCCCCAGCCAGGGAGTTCTGGCTACAGGAGCGGCTCCAGAGTGGGGCACCCCTAGATCCAGCAGCAGGGAAGGGGGTGGTGCACACTATTCTGGGAGTCCCAGGCACCCAGTGACTTTGGCAAAGAGAGCCCATGGCTCCAGCAGTCTCTGGCCAGGAGGAGGGCTCCATGCACAGGCAGGGAGGGCTCTGGAGGGAGGGCCCTGGTCCTGCAGCTTCTGGAGTCCCTGACCAGATGGATGGTTCCAGTGCAGAGGCAGGGAGGGTATGGGAAGGAGGACATGGGTTGCGTGGCTCCTGGAGTCCCTGGCAGAAGGCAGGCCTACAGAGGCCCTGCAGGCTTGGTGCATGGGGCCACATGGTCCCCCGGGGAGTTCCTGGCCGGGGGCAGGCCTATGGGGGCCCACAAGTGCCAGGTGCAGGCCCGTGTGGTTTCTGGGGGAGTACCTGCCTGGGGGTGGAACTACAGAGGCCTGGCTGTCACTGGAGGAGTCCCTGGCCAAAGGCAGACCTGCAGAGGCCCTGAAGGTTTGGGACGCAGGGCTACACAGTTGCTGGGGGAGTTCCTGGCTGGGGGCGGACCTGCGGAGGCCCTGCGGGTGCCAGGCGCAGGCCTGCACTGTTGCTGGGGGTGTCCCTGGCTGAGGGTGGACCTGCAGAAGTCCAGAAAGTGCCCCATGGTCGCCAGGGAGTTCCTGACCGGGGGCGGACCTGCACAGGCCTGGAGGTCACCAGTGGATCCCTGGCAGAAGGCAGACCTGCAGAGGCCCTTCAGGCTCAGGGCCCGGGGCGCATGGTCCCTGGGGGAGTTCCTGGCCTGGGGCAGGCCTGCAGAGGCCCTGCAGGTCCCAGGTACAGGCCCTCAGGGTTGTTGAGGGAGTCCCTGGCTGGAGGCCGACCTGTGGGGGCCAGACAGGCTTCGGGTGTGGGGCGCAGTGCACGGGGCCATGTGGTCGCTGGTGGATTCCCTGGCCAGAGGGAGGGAGGCTCGCTGCAGCCCCCCTGTAGTCTTTTTGCCAGTGTGGCGCTGCTCAAGAACCTCCTCCCTCAGTCTCAGAGGTGGTTAGGTGTCTCGTTCATCAGGTAAGGGGGAAGAGTGCACTATAAGTTCAGAATGGTGGGGAAAACTTTAGTTCAGTTTTTCTGCCTAGCAAGAGAGTGTTCAGAGTCCCATCAGGGTTATTCTGGGGGAAGCAGACCCAATTTCCCACAGCACTCTTCCGTGGGGTGAGACAAGAGGTCCACAGTTGACCGCTTGTCTGTAGAAAACCTGCAGGAGCAAACAAGAAAAAAGAAAGGAGACAGAAAAGCAAAAACCCCACAGCTTTCTTGGGGGAGGGGACAGACACTTTTCCTTTCAGATGAATTTTGTACCTGAAGCTTGCTTTCAGCAGAGGTGACCTGCAGTTATCACCTCTCTCTCTCAGCTGGGTTCCCAGTCTTCAGCTTAATTGCACAGTTTCTGGAGGTTATTTTTCCTTTTGGACAGGTGCCTCTTTCAGAAGCTGCTTCCAGTCAGCCATCTTGCTCTGCCCCCATACAGTCAACATTTCTAACACCTTTTTATTGATTGCCTGCTACCTGCTACATATGTGCTCAGTGCTAATATTCAGTGGCCAAGAAAACAGACTTTTTCTCATAGTCAGGCCAATGTCCAGGAGGTGGTTCACCTTTCTCCTCTATGAGCTCAGGACTCTTTGCTCGCAAGACCTAGAATTCAGCCATGTCATTTCTCATGATCTGGTGCTGGTTTTTCCCAGGCTCACCTTCCAGAAGGACTTTTCACACTGCTCTGCTGAGTGATTTAGTTTAAGAGAAGTTTGAGTGAAAGTTTGGTTAAGGTAGATTTTAGGGATTTGTTAGACTTTTTAACTTTTTCTGAAGATTGAGGATGGAAAGGAATATGGAAGTGTCATGGGATACTTAAGACTTTAGTTAAGGTTTGGGAAATGATGGAGGTAAATTTAGGTTCATTGTTGGGCTGTAAAAAATAGGGAATTTTAAAGTGGGGAATAATGTTTTTGAGTATGATAGAGGTAATAGTGGTAGCTTTCTTGTTTGTAGTAGGAAAGGCTTTAATTTAATTTAAGAAGGTATTTACTAATATTAAAAGGTATTTATAACATTTGGTCTTAGGCATGTGTGTGAAATCAAGTTGTTAGTTTGTTTTAGGAAAAAGTTGTTTTTGTGTGTGTGTTTTTTGTTTTTAGCCTGGTAAGTTGGAAAGTGTGGGAGGCAAGACTTTGTTTGTGGGTTGGAGTGTTGGTAGATTTTATAGGATTATGTAAGTTGATTTAGAAATTCTGAATGTATTTGTGAGAGAAGAAAGAAAGTTTTGAGGAATTTTAGTAAAGTCTGAGAGTTGGGGTGAAATAACTTGTGGAGATAGATGAGGAGGTCATGAGTGGGAGGTTGATTTGTTTCATTTACTGCAGTAACAATAGGAGTAGGAACAAGTAAGGGTTAAGATGAGGTGTCAGGAGATGAATTTTGGAGAGCAGCCATACGTGCTGCATGGTCTTTCTTGTATGTTGGAGAGGTAAGGGAGAAGAGTTTTTAGTGTTTGAAGGCAATCGTGAGTGGGTGACAAGTCAGAGGGAGTAGGTAAGAGGGATGTAGGATTTACTGTGGGATATGTGTGAAAAGATAAGGATGGGTTAGATGAGAGAGAAGTTTGAAGATTAAGAATACAGCATGGGCTCAGTGCCTGTGGCTCAATGGGCTAAGGCGCCAGCCATGTACATCTGAACTGGCAGGTTCAAATCCAGCCCAGACCCGCCAAACAACAATGATGGCTGCAACGAAAAAATGGCCGGGCGTTGTAGCAGGCGCCTTAGTCCCAGCTACTTGGGAGGCAGAGGCAGGAGACTCACTTGAGCCCAGGAATTGGAGGTTGCTGTGAGCTGTGATGCCACAGTACTCTATCCAAGGTGACAGCTTGAGGCTCTGTCTCAAAAAAAAAAAAGAATACAACATGGTGGTAGGATTTGAAGATTTTTATAGGTTAAAAGATCAGATAGACAATGAGGGGATAAGACAGTAGTAGGGGAACTGAAATCTTTGATTCTTATATTAGAGTAACTGCGGCTGTTAATGCCTTGAGACAAGGGGCCTAACTTTGAACAGTGTGATCTAACTGTTTTGAGCAATAAGAAACTGGAGCAAAGGTGGGGCTTAGCTGATGTTTAAGCATGCCAAGAGTAAACTCACGATTTTCTGTGACATATAGGAGGAAGTGGTGAGAAAGATCAGAATGGTGGAGGGCTGGAGCTTCTAATAATGAATGTTATAGAGATTTAAAAGGAGTGGAAATGGAGGTTAGGAGAGGTTTATGAGGGTCACCTCAAGTGGTATTATATAAAGGAGAAGCTAGGAGAGAAAATTTGGGAATTCATGCTCTGAGGTATTTAGCTAATCTTAAAAGGAGAGGAGTTCTTGTTTTGTGGTGGGTAGGGGAAAGTTGTGAAGAAGGCTTTTTTTTATCTGTGGTAATAGCTTTGAAGTCTGGAGATAAAAGGACATTAAGGCAATTTTTTGTTGGAATAATTGAATTTTTGAGGGAGACACTTAATATTTCCTATCTGTAAGGAAGTTAAGGAGGAAACAGGTGTTTGGTTTAGAGTTGTGTAAGGTGGGACTAGAGAGTAGGAGGTCATTGACATACTGAACTAAGGTTGAAGGAGAGGGATCATAGGACTGGTGGTCTCATAATAATGTCTGGCCAAATAAGTGGAGGCTGTCACAAAATCCCTGGGGGAGTACAGTTCAAGTAAGTTGGAAAGAAGTCTGAGAAGTAGGGTCAGTCCATTGGAAGGCAAATAGGTTTTGGCAATCAGAGTATGGTTTAACAAGAATTGGAGAGTAGGAGGCAATTGAGGGGGTTTTAGTATTCCAAACCTTAGGATTTACTTCCTCTGATGGAATGAGCCAGGGCGATGGGTCTTTGATGGCTTGGGAGGGGACAAGGCAGAGTGAGGCAGAAGGAGATGGATCAGCATCTATTAATTTAAAATTAAAAGTGAGGGTGGTACTCAATTTGTAAAGTATGTCATGTTTCAGAAGAGGAATTGGACAGGAAGGCAATATTAAAAGGAATGTACAAACGAGAAATTTCCAATTATGCAGTGTAAAAAATGAGTTTCACGTGGATGGTGGGGAAAAACTTTTACTCCAACAATAGAGGTGAGCAACAGGGAGTTAGGACCTACTGACCTCTTTGACAGCTGAAAAATTAACTCCTGTGTTTAATAGGAAGGCAAATCTTCCTATTGCCGCCATCAGGGTTACTCTTGGCTCTGTAGAGGTGATCTTCTTCAGGTGAGAGAAGCCAGGGTCTCGTCAGTCTTTAGAAGAGGAAAGCCACAAGAAGTCTATTGTAGGTGCTGTGGTTGGCTGGCACTATGGCCTCTCTGGGCCAAGGGGCAGTCAGCTTTCCAATGGCCTTTTCTTTTGTAGAAAAGGCATTGCCCTGGTGGGGGCTTAGGATTGGGGTAACATTGTACCCAGTGGTCTTCTTCACTGAATTTGTAGCATGGTCCAGGTGGTTGAGTTATGAAGTGGCCTTTGGCTCCTGGTGACTTAGGCAGGTTAGTATTGAAAGCCTTAGTGACATTGTAACGCTTATCTTAAAGGCTGTGTTTAAAATCACGGCCTGGGGTGTCAGGGGTCCATGCTTCAAGCGCTTTAGCTTAAGTTTGATGTCGGGGTAACTTTGGTTAAAGAGATAAGTTATGAGAACATTTTTCTCACTTATTGTTTTAGGATTTTAATAAGTATACTTAATAAAAGCCTCAGTAAGGCATTGGAGGAAAGTTGAAGGATTTTTAGACTTATTTTGTATGACTTTCCTTAATTTATCAAAATTGATAGTCTTTTTGGCAGAAGCTCTAAGTCTGCAAAGAATGCAGGTAATAAAAAGGTTTTTACTTCTCTTCCTGCATTATTATTATAATTTAATTTAGTTGGGAGTTAAGGACTATGGTGTTACCTATAGGATGCTTATTGTTTGACATATGAAATTGATCTGCTGCTTCTTTTGCTCTCTCTCACACTCGTTTGCACTCGTCAGAGGTTAGGGTATTAGTTAAAATAATAAAAACATTATGTTAGGTAAGTTGATAGGATATAGTAATAAATTGAAACTTTTGAATAAAATGAGAAGGATTAGAAGTAAAGGAACTTAGTTTAACTTTAAGGTGTGTGAGTTTAGTTATAGGAAAGGAACAAACAGGAATTACATCATCATTGATTTCAGTTACTTCAAGGAGTGGGGCTAGGAAGTGAGAGAGAGTTGAAGGGTTTTTTAAATTTTGGAAACCAATGAGAATGGGATTGGATGAGGGGACTGGAGGGAAGAGAAGGATAGTAGTGGATGTTTCTGTAGAATTATATGGAGAAGCTGGAGGAAGAGGGTGGTAAAGAGGTCTGGAAGTGTTTCTTAGAGCAGCCAGAGGTGGACTGAGACACAACAGGAAGAACTTTGAGGGTCAGTTGGAGGGGAGGAGTTAGAAGACGAGTTTAGATTGGTTGCTGGGAAAGTAGGAGGGACATAGGGTGGAGGCAATTGTGTGATTGAGGGAGGAGCTGAATATGGCGGGGAGGTTTGAATAGGTTTTGTTTAGCGAGATAGAGAGAAGAAATTCTTTGTTACAAGAATTTTGGAATTACCAGAATATAAATTAGGCTTGGTTTTAAGATAGGAGAAGCTCTGAATGTAGGGGACCTCACTCCATTTGCCAAGGTGCTCACAATAGTTATGTGAGTTTTGGATTAAAGAAAAATTAAGTGAATTATGGCTTGGCTAGATACTTTGGTTGTCTAGCTTGTAAACTGGCCAAATCTGGGTAGAGAATTTAATTAATTCTTTTGGCTTTTAAGTTTAATCCTAATTTTACCAGGTGGCATAATAAGCACCCTAGGTGGGCTAGAATAGCCTGCATCCATAGCGATTCGTCACAGAAATAAAGCATGAGTGAAATCACGCGAGGACCAGGACAAAGGGGGGACGTCTCCCCTGCTTTGCTGTGGCCGAGAAAGTGAGGACACAGTTTAGGATAGCCATCATTATACCTAAAACAGTGTCAGACCCTTGGGGCTGAGGAGAGCTTGAGACCTGGTGCCAGGAATTTTCATGCAAGGTATGGAAGCACTGAGCTAGACCATGCAAGGTTAATGGGAATTGGGAATTCAAGCCTCGAGAAATGCATGAATTCACCAGGAATGTAAGCAACCTAGCCCATGATTAGCGAAAACTCACTCCCATAGGGGTACATACCAAGTTCAGGTGAGGTGGTGTTGAGTGCTAGTTATGGCACCTTGGCGAATGGACACAAGCCAATACAGTGGTGAGTGCTAGGAGTGCAAGAAGATAGGGAGAGCTCTTAAGAACTTGGGAGCATTCCCTAACTAGATCTCACTTCTGATACCAGATGAAAGGGAGGCACTCGACTGGCATAAACCTCACAGAACACCAAGGCTTGTACAAAAGTTCTTCATTGGTGGGAGATACTGCAGAGCAGCATTAAGGAGGAGAGAAGAGAAAGAGAGAGAGGGAAAGAGAGGGGTAAGAAAGGGAGAGAGAGGACAGAGAGAGATTGATAGATGTGGGGGGGGCAGAGAGGGAAAAAAGGGAGCAAAAGACAAGAGCATCTTATATAGGTTCGGTTAGGGGAGGTGACGGGATGGTAGAATATCCAATAAGGAGTTACTGCTCTGGTGAGAAGAGCTATAGGGGGTGGGCCATAAGTTTGTGGGTAATTGGGATAGGGAGATGAAGTTTTGCAATTATCTAACACTACAGCCATAACCTTTGCAGTTTGAGGTGTGACAGCAAAATTAGGAGCCATTTATTTCTCCTTCACTATTTCAGGGACAAAGGTTTGTTCCTACCATAGATCCTGTGAACATCAGCATGCAATATTCTCCTTCCTTATTAAGTCAAGATGTCACCTTTTCATCTAAAGGAAGGACTTTAAGGCTTCTTGTTAGCATGTCCACATTTCCAGCCTCACTACTTCTGTGCTATAGAATCACCATACAGTAAAACAAGGTTTATTCCTGCAGAGGCCTGGAGACTGGGGGAACAGGAATATGATCACCCAGATGGTTATGAAGGAGCTAAGAAAATTTCACCCCCAAATATGATCCCTTGGTATAAAGATTATTTTGAATTAAAGGCCATTCATAACCAGGGAACTTTAAACAAAGACTTTGCTTTATCTTAAAGGGCTTATCACATGCTAATTGACCTGTGATGAGGTTATTTGAAGAAAAATACCTATCTCTCTCTGTTTCCCCTCCATCTACCCATCTCCCCAGTAGCCACTTACTACACCTATACTTTCCAATTTTCTCCCCCCTCTCTTCTAAAAGACATCTTTAAAAGCCACTGACTGTCACTGGGACTTTGGAAATTACTCTTGTGGTTCCCCCCTTGTGCATGATATTTAGGAATAAATCTTTCTCTTACTTATCTACCATAACTGTGAGTTGATCTTTTCAGTGAACCAACCTAGTGGAAAGGGCAAGTTTCCTGGAGACCCCAACAGTTTCTGAGTGACTAACAGCAGGTAGCTTCTACAGCATTGGGAATGTGCAAAGCAATTGTTCCACACTGGGGGAAGGATGGAGCAGAATGGCAGGAGATTTCATCACACCACTCAGAAAAGGGTATAATTTTTAAATTATCAATTATTGTAGAATTTTTCATTCAATACTTTCAGACAGCAATCAGCTGCAGGTAAGTGAATCTGTACAAAGCAAACCATGGATAAGAGGGGAACTGCTGTCTATCAAAACCTCTTGTTGTGGGACTGCAAACCGATACAACCTCTTTGGCAGGAAGTATGGAGAACTCTCAAAGAACTCAAACTAGACCTCCCATTTGAGCCTGCAATCCCAATACTAGGCACCTACCTAGAAGAAAAAAAAACTCCTTTTATCATAAGGACATTTGAACTAGACTGTTTATCGCAGCTCAATTTGCAATTACCAAGATATGGAAACAACCTAAATGCCCATCAACTCAGGAATGGATTAACAAGCTGTGATATACTTATACCATGGAGTACTATTTAACCATCAAAAAAGATGAAAACATTGAGGCGCTTGTAGCTCAAGCGGCTAAGGCATCAGCCACATACACCAGCGCTGGTGGGTTTGAATCCAGCCTGGGTCTGCCAAACAACAATGGCAGCAGCCACCAAAAAATAGCTGAGCATTGTGGCAGGCACCTGTAGTCCCAGCTACTTGGGAGGCAGAAATAGGAGAATCACTTGAGCCCAGGAGTTTGAGGTTACTGTGAGCTGTGACACCATAGCACTCTACCCAGGGTGACAGCTTGAGGGTCTGTCTCAAACAAACAAAAAAAAAAGATGAAGACTTCTTTTTAATTGTTGAAGATTCACTGAGGGTATAAGAAACCAGGTTACATAGATTGCCTATGTTGGGTGAAGTCCCTCTTACACTCGTGTCTTACCCCCAAAACGTGTGTTCCACACCAAGACCCCACATCCCTCCCTCCTTCCCTCTCTGCTCTTCCTGTTTCTCACCCCTCTCTCTTTCTTTCTATCTCTGCTCTCCCCTTAACCTACCCCCACTGTGTCATTAATTGTCATTAATTGTCCTCATTTGAGTACATAAGATTCATGCTTCTCCGTTCTTGTGATGCTTTGCTATATAATATATAGTAAATAGATAATATTTAATATAACATATAATATAATAATGTGTTCCATTTCCATCCAAGTTAATATAAAGGCTGTAAACTCTCCATTTTTTTAATGACTAAGTAGTATTCCATGGTATACATATGCCACAGCTTATAATCCATTCCTGGGTTGGTGGGCATTTAGGCTGTTTCCACATTTTGGTGATTGTAAATTGAGCTGCGATAAATAGTTTAGTGCAAGTGACCTTATGATAAAAGGTTTTTTTTCCTTCTGGGTAGATGCCCAGCAATGGGATTGCAGGATCAAATAGGAGGTCTAGCTTGAGTTCCTCATGGTTCTCCATACTTCCTTCCAAAAAGGTTGTATTAGTTTGTAGTTCCACCAGCAGTGTAAAAGTGTTCCCTTCTCTCCATATCCATGCCAGCATCTGCAGTTTTGAGATTTTCATGATGTGGTCCATTCTCGATGGGGTTAAATGATATCTCAGGGTGGTTTTTTGTTGTTGTTTTTTTTTTTGTAGTTTTTGGCCAGAGCCGGGTTTAAACCCACCACCTTCAGTATATGGGACCACTCCCTACTCCTTTGAGGCACACTCACTGCCCCTCACAATGGTTTTGATTTGCATTTCTCTAATAATTAGGGATGATGAGCATTTTTTTCATATGTTAGCCATTCATCTTTAGAAAAGGTTCTATTCTTGTCTCTTGCCCATTGATATATGTGATAGTTGGCTTTTTTCATGTGAATTTGATTTCTTTATAGATCCTAGTTATCAAGCTTTGGTCTGATTCAAAATATGCAAATATCCTTTCCCATTGTGTAGGTTATCTATTTGCTTTGGCTGTTGTCTCCTTAGCTGTACAAAAGCTTTTCAGTTTAATTAAGTCCCATTTGTTTATTTTGTTGTTGTTGCAATTGCCACGGTGGTCTTCTTCATAAAGTCTTTCCCCAGGCCGATATCTTCCAGTGTTTTTCCTATGCTTTCTTTGAGGATTTTTATTGTTTCATGCCTTAAATGTAAGTCCTTTATTCATCTTGAATCAATTTTTGTGACTGGAGAAAGGTGTGGGTCCCGTATGAGTCATTTACAAGTGGGTATCCAGTTCTCCCAGCACCATTTTTTGAATAGGGAGTCTTCCCCAAGGTATATTCTTGTTTTTTTTATCAGAAATTAGGGACTTGTAAGATGTTAGTTTCATTTCCCAGTTTTCTATTAAATTCCAAATGTCTATGTCTCTGTGTTTGTGCCAGTACCATGCTGCTTGACCACTACGACTTTGTAGTACAGCCTAAAATCTGGTATGCTGATGCCCGCCTTTGTTTTTATTACTAAGAACTGTGTTAGCTATAAGGGATTTTTTTCTGGTTCCATACAAAATGCAGAAACATTTTTTTCAACTCTTGAAAGTACAAGGTTGGTATTTTAATAAGGATGACATTGAATCAGTAGATTGCTTTGGGAAGTATGGGCAGTGTAACAATGTTGATTCTTCCCAACCATGAGTATGGTATGTTCTTCCATTTGTTAATATCTTGTGCTATTTCCTTTCTTAGGATTTCATAATGTTCTTTATAGAGGTACTTCACCTCTTTTTTTAGGTATATTCCTAGGTATTTCATTTTCTTTGAAGCTATGGAGAAGGGAGTTGTGTCCTTAATTAGCCTCTCAATATGGTGTTATTGGCATATACAAAGGCTACTGACTTGTGGATATTGATTTTATATCCTGAGACATTACTGTATTTTTTGATGACCTCCAGGAGTCTTGTGGTTGAGTCTTTGGGGTTCTCTAAGGATAAGATCATATCATCAGCAAAGAGGGAGAGTTGGCCTCCTCTGCTCCCCTTTCGATGCCCTTTATTTCTTTCTCTTGCCTGATTGTATTGGCTAGCACTTCCAGCACTGTGTTGAATAGTAATGGTGACAGAAGACAACTTTGTCTTGTTCCAGTTCTAAGGAAAAGCTTTCAGTTTAACTCCATTCAGTAAAATATTAGCTGTGAGTTTGTCATAGATAGCTTCAGTCAGTTTAAGAAATGTGCCACTGGCTCAGCACCTGTGGTTCAAGGGGCTAAGGTGCCAGCCACATACACCTGAGCTGATGGGTTCGAATCCAGCCCGGACCCACCAAACAACAATGATGGCTACAACCAAAAAATGGCTGGGCGTTGTGGCAGGCGCCTGTGGTCCCAGCTACTTGGGAGGCAGAGGCAGGAGACTCACTTGAGCCCAGGAATTGGAGATCACTGTGAACTATAATGCCACGGCACTCTATCCGGGGTGACAACTTGAGGCTCTGTCTAA
>CAUYON010168161.1:0-13773 GCA_963573935.1 Arctocebus calabarensis
CTGTGGTCCCAGCTACTTGGGAGGTGGAGGCAAGAGACTCGCTTGAGCCCAGGAATTGGAGGTTGCTGTGAGCTGTGATGCCACAGCACTCTATCCAGGGTGACAGCTTGAGGCTCTGTCTCAAAAAAAAAAAAAAAGAAATTGGAGAAAATATATTGTTATAAAGGAAAATTACAAACATATTTCACTTATAAATGAGGATGCAATATCCTAAACAACATATTGACAAGTTGAATTAAAAATTAATGTTTAAGTAATGTACTTTGGTCAAAATTGAATCCAATTCATGTGAGAATTAGTCACTATTTTCTTTCTTTCTTTTTTTTTTGTTTTCTTTCCCTCACCCCTCCCTCCTTCTCTTTCTGTCTGCTCTCCCCTTTTCCCATGCCCCACTGTGTCACTGTCATTAATTGTCCTCAAATCAAAGTTGAATACATAGGATTCATGCTTCTCCATTCCTGTAATGTTTCACTAAGAATAATGTGTTCCACCTGCATCCAAGTTAGTACAAATGCTGCAAAGTACAACGTTACTATTTTCATGGAATATTTTTTCATTCTACTAGTTTTGGTCTATTTTTATCTTTAGATCTAAAGTGAGACTTTTATAGATGGTATATAATTGGATCAATTTTTATTTATTCTGTCAATCTGTCTTTTGATTGGAGCATTTAATCTATTTACATTTAAGTAATTATGAGTGAGGAAAGACTTACTGATGCCACTTTGCTAGTTATTTTCTATATATCTTACAGCTTTTTGTCTGTCATGCCTTCATTATTGCATGCTTTGTGTTTTTTTTATGGTAAAATGTTTTGATTCCCTTTTAATTTTCTTTTATCTATAGATATCTTCTTGCGGTTACTCTGGGGCTTGCATTTAACATTCTAAATTTTTAATGATTTACTTCAAATTGATACCAACTTAACTTCCATATTTTATAAATTTGTCTTTCCATACAGCTCTGTCTGCCCTTTTAAGCTATTGATGTCACAAATTACATCTTTACACATTGTGTGCCCAGTAGTATAGATTTAATATTTTTATTTATTTGCCTTTCAAATCATGCAAAGAGTGGAGTTACAAACAAAATGAAGATAAAACTGAGTTTTCTATTCTCTCATGTACTTACCTGTATCAGAGATCTTTATTTCTTTACCGTGTTATGTTTGCCATCTTTTCAATTCAGCCTAAGGATTACTTTTAGCATTTCCTGCAGGGCATGTTTATTGGAAACAAACTCCCTCAGCTTTTGTTTACCTAGGAATGTCTTAATTTTCTCACATTTGTTAAGAATCATTTTTGTTGATTATAGAATTCTTGGTTGACAGATTTTTTTTTTTTTTTTTCCTACACAGCATTTAAAATCATCCCACTGCCTTCTGGCCTCCAAGGTTTTTGATGAGAAATCTGTTGACAGTTTTATTATGGATTCTTTGTAACATGTATCTTATTGCTTTTTTCTCTCTTTTGTCTTTGATTTTCAATGGCTTAATTATAATGTGTCTTGGTGTGGATGTCTTTAAATTTTCTTACTCGCAGTCACAATGCGTATGTGAATCTGTGTAATTGACAATGTCTTACAGGTCCCTTAGGCACCATTCACTTTTTTCGTTATTTTTTTTTCTGTTTATTTTTTTAATTTAAGGCTGTAATAGTCTGTTGTTTTGATATTTTCACCAACTGTTTTGCCAAGGACTATTCCTTGTCAAGTGTGATCACTGAAGTCTGTTTCTTTAGCTCATTCATTTAACATTTTGACAGAGATTTCCTTTATTGCCAGAAACTGGAAATACAGACATGAAAAATAAAACAATAGTAAGAAAACCCCACCTCTTCCAGTCTTTGCAGTTCTACTCCTTCTTACTTGGTGGTCTCAAATTTAGACCACAAGCTGCTACCCCTGCTGTACCTAGGAGGGTGTAGAATAAGAATGAGTAAAACTACCACAAAACTTTCTTGCTTGTTGAATATTAGCTTAATTCTTAAAAACCCTGGACTGCATTATAGAGCTCTGACAAAGTTGTTTCTGACAGTTGCTGCTTGTTTTTGATGTTTCTGTGGGGGTACAGGAGTTCAGAGGTTCCCAGTTCATGACTTTTTTGATGACACTCCTGAGGAGCCTTTCTTGATATTCTCTGTGAGAGATGACATGATGCCCAGAAATGGGCCATTTGAGCCACATGTCAGTGGTAAAGCCAGGAAGGCTTTGTGTGTAGCAAGTGCACTTCATCATCATGAAAACTCTAGGGGATGGGTGTTGGTGGCCCCTCACTGAGGGCAAGTCCAGATGATGCCTGTACTTGTTAAGAGGGCTCCCTTGAGAATACAGGGATGCATATGAGAAGCAATACTGTGCTTGATTATTTGGCCCAGGAATCAGGTGGGAAATGGGCACATGTGTTGTGCATTTGTTCTACATGTTCTACCATCAACTAGATAATTTATATGTGGGGAAATTGAAACTCAGATTCACATAATTTGTCCCTAATAGAGTTGGTCCTTGAACCCAGAATCCAGTGCTCAATGTGCTGTTCAGGCACATCTCATTTGTGCTTTGCTTTCTTGCACCTCACAGATACTGAGTTTTTCACAAATTGAAGGTTTGTGGCAAATTTGATTTGAGCAAGTCCAATGGCACCATTTTTTCCAACAGTATATGCTCATTTCATGTCTCTGTCAGAATTTTTTAGCAATAAAGTATTTTTAAATTAAGGCATATACATTTTAAAGAGATGATGTTATTGCATAGTTAACTAACTACAGTATAGTGTAAGCATAATTTTGTATGCACTGAGAAACCAAAAAAACTTTTGTGACTCACTTTATTGTGGTGGTCTGGGATCAAATCTGCAATATCTCCAATATATAATCTTAGTATCTATTTCTGTACAGCAAACCACCTCAAAACTTTGTGGTTCAAAATAACAATAATATAATTATTGCCACAGATTCTGTATTTCAGAACTTGGAACAGCTTGTGTCTATTCTACAGTAGCTGGCACTTCTGTTGGGAAAACAAAAGTGTTTTGGTTTGTATGAGTCCAATGCCTGGGGGATAGGATCACTGGGCAGGAGATTGGGTGTCATATTTGCTCTGTCATCAGAGCTGGGTAGGTGAGGCAGAGGTTAGCTGGGATTATTGATTGGAGCATGCTTACATGTGACTCTCTGTGTAGCTTCGGCTTCCTCAAAGCATGGCAACTGTAGAGCAGTGAGATTTCTTACATAGCAGGCCAGGGCTCTGAGGGTTTGGTTTTCTGGTGAGTAAGGTAAGAGCTTTATAGCCTTTTATGACCTGGCCTTAGAAGTTATACAGGGCCTTCCTTGTCTCTTCTCCATGGTCAAAGCATCCACAGCCTACTCAGATTCAAAGAAGGTACACAGATCCTCCTTTTGATGGGGAATGTTAAATAGTTAGCAGCTACATTTTAAAAATGCTGCACCTGTCTTTCAAGTTTTGTTCTTAGCACCTTGTACCAGCTTCCTGATGGGCTTGCCCAGCTGCCCCAGACGAAAGCAGGAAGCAACGCCCATCTCTAAGCTTTGGGGATGCCAGAAAGTTAGGGATAGTGACAGGGACTGCTCTGCCATATATGGGCAACATTGTTCTAAAAGACCTCACAGAATTTGTGGCCTTGAGCTGGTGACTGTAAGCATTTCTAAGCAAATCATGGAACTCTTGGTTATTAAGCACCTATTACATGCCAAACTCTTGTATCCAACCCAATAGGGAAGTGTAGCACAACAGATCAGAGTCTGGGGCACAGGGACTGCTTATTATTGCCATTATTATCATTATTACTTCTTATTTCTCAGAGAGGGCTTTGTGGATCCCTGCCCCTTAGGGAAGTTCTGCAGAGAGAAACAGAGGGTGTGGTCTAGTCAGCACAGAAATGTTATATTCTCGACACCACACTGTAGCTTAAATTAAGGTCACATTCCACAGCTCATGGCCACTTGCTTCAATAAACAACTCCAGTTTTTTTTCCGACTTCCCTCTGAAAATCAGTTTCCTGGCTGCTGTGTCTCTGACTGCCTATGACCAGGATTGGGGGTTTTGGTAGGGAGTTAGACCTGCCCTCCTTGCTGGCTTGAACCTAGGTATATCTCTTCTCCTCTTTGGGGCTTGGTTTCCTCTTCTGAGCATTGAAGGGAATTGGGGAGTTTCCAGTGGCCTTCCAGTTGGAAACCAGATGCTGCTGCTTCCCCCTACCTCCTGCAGGCCTCACCAACCTCTGGGAACAGTGCTGGTTTGGGAGGTTCTCTGTCTCTGACTCTCTGAACAAGGCTTACTGGGAAGCATAACAATAGAATCAAGCCAGGCTGCAGTTGAGGCAGGTATGAAACGCAATATAATCACTCATGAGAATCTTTTGCCTGCCCCTGATGGACAAGAACACAACCAAGGCCAGAACATGGCTGTGCTTGTGGTCTATACCTTGCCTGCTGGTCTCAGCCTAGGCCTCCTGCTCTGTCTGACTGAAATAGGGGCATCTAGGATGATGGCTTGAGTTTTAGCTGGGACAGAACATGAGTTTTGTGCCTCACATGACCTCCTGGCCTGAGAGTCTGGGACTGTGTAGAGAGTCTGGGAGGTAGAAACCCTGTCCTGGTTTGGGGAACTAGCTCAGTCATAGACTTGTTGTGTGAGCTTGGCAACCTGGTTCCCCTCCCTGGTTTCAGTTGGTGGAACCATTCCTTAGAGTGCCAATATCTGCTTTAGGTTCAGTAAAGGGGCGGCCCTTAGCTTTGTGGTGCCTCATCACCTATAATATGTCTTCTATCTATTTATCTATTATCTATTACTATTATTTATTTATCTGTCTATCAAAATATATTTATCTATTTTCTATCTATCAGAATCTGTCATCTATGTACATACCTATCTGTCATTTGTGTACCCTTTTTCTCTCTCTGTACCTGATTATGACTGAGGCTCACCCCAATACTCTTAAGTCACCAGATATGGGATGGGACCTGGTATCTGCTTATTTTGTTTGTTCCTAAGCTCCCAGGTGACTTGCTGTCCAGGACAGGTGCAGAACAGCAATGCAATTCTTCGCAGTTCCTGGGTGCTGCCTCTGGCTAAGCCAAGACCTCTTTCCATTTAAAATAGAGAAGCTCAGACCTCATCGCACAGGAAGATCTCTTGCCCACGGCATGTGGTTTAGAGACACCCAGCAGCTGGTCTGGATGAGCCTGGATTCCTCTGTGGTTCTTTCTGTTCTCTTGTTTTCTGGCTACACAGTTCTGCCAGCAGTGGCAGGACACATGCATAGTACAGCTCAGGCCGGGGCCACCTACAGTAACTGTCCATGGGCCCTGCCTGCACATCTCCAGGGACTAAAGCCTTTTGCATTACTGTGCCTTCACTTTGCTGTCCCTCCTGCCTGTCAGGATGCTTCCCCAGGGCCACTCTCTCTGCCCATTACTGCCTCATCTATAAACCTGCTCCTGGTCCCCAATGTGCAGAGCATGGGGAAGGGTTCAGAGTCTGGGTTCATGGATAGGCTGATTCCCTGGGCAACAGTGTGTACAGTGCATGCACATGTGTATAGGATTGTGTGTGATCACGTGCTCACAGTTGTACATTGTGCTGGGTCATGGGTAAAGAAGTCCATCATATTCTCATAGGGGTCTGGAACTCCCCAAATGTTCATATCCTGTCCCTGCCAGGGCCCTGAATAACCTTGGCTCCTCTTCCTTAGGGTTCACACCACAGCCAGGTTTGACCCTTACAGATTGCAGTTACACTGTTCTGTTTCCTTTAGTGGTCAGATGTTACAAATTCGAGGCAAGTGATTAATTCTTACCCTTCACTATCTCCACACTGGCCCCACGTGGCAGAACCCCAGCCTGACTGTTTTAGCAGATACTAAACTGCAGTGGGTCATTTGAGAAATAGTCTCAGGCTTCAAAAGTGGCTGGATATAGGTGTTCAACTGATCTTATAGAATTTTGAGTCCTCTCTATTTTTGAAATCCACTTCCTGTTTATAAATCCAATCTCAGGCCTGCTCTTGTGGTCACAGATGCTGGCCCTTTATACAAAACTTGAGACCTTGTGCTAGCCTCCCCTGTGTAGTGGGGCCACTTCTGAGCCAATCAAAGAAGCAAGAGTGAGGGCACAGGTGTGCTGATTGACTAGGCATGGTCATATGCTGGTCACATGCTGCAGACTAGGTGCGGAACTTCATCCCTGCCCTATGGATCTAGTAGAGAGGGGGAGAAGGAGGAAACCCTAATTGCTAATCAGAAAAGTGAGTGCAAGAAACAGGAGTAGATGTGGGGAGTCCAGGACCAAATGTTGACAACAATAACCAACAACCACAGTTGACAAAGGACATAAGGGACATGTTGAGTCCCAGGCATGGTATCTAGTCGTGATGGTTAATTTTATGTGTCAACTTGTCTGAGCCACAGGGTGACTAGCTATCTGGTTAAATATTATTTCTGAGTGTGGGGTTTTGGATGAGATCAGCATTTGAACTGGTGGAGTTAGGGTACACCTGCTTTCCTGGGTCTCTCCAGCTTGCAGATGCCAGATTGTGGGACTTCTCATTCTTCATAATCATATGACAAATTCTGTGTAATAAAACTCTCTTACAGTAATATATGTCTTTCCTCTTGGTTTTATACCTCTGGAGACCCCTGACTAACACACCAATGCCTCACACACATTACTTCTGTCACACAAGCCTGTAGGAAAATGAGGGACCTCATCATCTGCCTTCTCACAGATGGTGAATTTGACATGTAGGGAGGAGTGTGTCTTACCCAAGGAGCAGCTCTGAAATCATCCAGATAGGACTAGCACTTAGTGCTTTCTGACTGTACAGTAAATGAGTCATGAGGTCACTTTGTGGCAGTTTTCAGAAGAGGTCTCCCCCTAATGCTTTTCTTGGAGGCAACTTCACAGCTCCTCTGGTTGTTCCATTCTCAGAGCCATGTTCCAGAATACCAGCACCTCAGTAGTCAGTATTCTGAGGGACCAGGGCTTTGCAGAATAATCCAGGTTGCCATTGGGTTCAAGATCACAGGGAAGCTGGTAGCTCAGGAGCTGCCCAGGTGGAGGCATTGGCCCCAGAATGTCCTCCTCTGACCATTAACCAGCACACCAACTTCTTTCCCCTTGAGAAGTGTTCTTGGCAACTTTCTCCACAGGATGAAATAAAGGAGCAGATGGAGGCAGAGGAAGTACTTTCTGAATAGTCTAAGTTCCTTCTACATGAAGAATGTTGCCTTAGTAGGAAAAAGCCTCCTTGTCAGGCCAGATTCCCCTAAAGTCCATTTGTTCCAGGTTTGTGTGCACCAGTTTGCCAAGGAAGTTCTGCTGCATTCCTGGGCTGACTGGCTAACTGTGAGATAACGTCTCACAGTTTTCTAGCTGGAGCCTATTAGATCCGGGGTCAGCAATGGGGATGTATAATGATATAGCCACTGTGGAAAATCCCTTGACAGTTGGAGGGGATCCCCAGATGTTTGAGACAAAGCAAAAGGTTTCCAGAGTTGGGTGTGGCCTCCTGCTGCAGCAGGGTGAGTAGTGAATGGGAAGCATCATATTGTTACCTTGTTGAATATTTTTAATTACATTTTTTAAATTTTGAGATAATTATAAATTCACATGCATTTGCGAGAAAAGATATGGAGAGATCTATTTACTCTTTAGCTCATTTCACCCAATGTTAATGTCTTGAAAAACTGTATTACAATGTCACAGCCAGGATATTAACATTGATATGGTTTGATATAGAGCAGTTCCATCGCCCAGGGACCCCTCATGGAAAATATTTTATAGTCACGTCAGTTTCTTCCTTCTCTCTCTATCTCTGATTCTGGCAACAACAATCATGCTCTGAATTTCAATAATTTTATCATTTCAAGAATGTTATAGAAATGGAATAGTATAGTACATTGGCTTTTCTTCCCCCACTCAACATAATTCTTGATAGGGCCATTCACAACTTGTATACATCAAAAGTTCATTTCATTTTATTACTGAGTAGTGCTCTGTGGACTGCAGGAGGTTAACCATTCACCCATGGAAGACTATCTGGGATGTTTCCAGTTTTTAGCTATTACAAATAAAGGTGATATGAATATTCATGTATAGGTTTTTGTGTGATATTAAGTCTCCATTTTTCTGGAATAAAAAAAAAAAACCCAAGTGTGCAATTGCTGGGTCTTCTGGGAACTGCATTTTTAGGTATAAAGGAACTGCCAAGGTATTTTCCGGAGTGGCTGTACCATTGTACAGTCCCAGGAATGTCCCCCCACATTCTTCATAGCATTTGATGTTGGCACTATTTTTTATTTTAGCCATTCTGATAAATATGTAGATAATATCCCAATGTGCTTTTCATTTACCGTTCCCTGATAGCTAATGATATGAACATCTTTTCATGTGCTTATTCTCCAACTGGTATCATCCTCAGTGAAATGGAACATATTCTTCCCATTTTCTAATGAGTTTGTTGGTAATTTTCCTGTTGAGTTTTGAGAACTTTTTAATATATTTGAGATATTAATTATTTGACATTATGTGGTCTATAAACATTTTCTGCTCATTGTTAGCTTGTCCTTTCATTCACTTAATAGAATCTTTAACAGAGCAAAAGATATATTAATTTGGTGGGGTCCAGTTTATCAATTTGTTTTTTCTGGATTGTTTTTGGTGTGAAGTAATAAGTACTCTTTGCTTCATCCTAGATGCTAAAGATTTTCTTCTATTTTTTAAAAAATATTTTTACTTTGATGCTTTTAGATGTAAACCAGTGATCTATTGGAGCCAATTTTTTTTATAAAGTGAGAGGTTTTGTCTGTGGATGTGTGATTGCACCAACACTATTTATTAAAAAAGCTTCCTGCCGTAAGTAACTTTTACCCCTTTGTCAACAACCAGTTAAACATGTAGGTCTCTTTCTGGGATTTCCATTCTTTCCATTGATCCATGGGTATATCTCTCTGCCAGGACTACACTCTCATCCCCGTAACTATGGAGTGAGCCTTAATAGTGAGTGCAAAGATTACCTACCCTTCCATCCCCTGGCTACACACTTCCTCTTTGTCCACAGTGCTTTAGCTAACCTAAGTCCGTGCGTTTCCATATATGTTTTAGAATAAGTTTGTCTATGTCTACAAAAAAATTTCTTGGGATTTCAGTGAGAATTATTATCTATTTATAGATGAATTTGAGAGGACCAATGCCTTTATTATGTTGAGTCTTCCAGTGTGTGAACACAACATGGTTCTTCTTTTATTTAGGTCTTTGATTTTTTAATTAACATTTTCTAATTGTCAGCATTTCAGATCCCCTACATGTTATCTTTATACCTAAATATTTAATTTTCTTTGGTGTGAGTGTAAATAGTACTGTTTTTAATTTTGATTTTTGACATGTTCATTGTTAGACATGTGATTGATTTTTGTATGTTTTTCTTATATCTTTCAACCTTGCTGATTTCATTTATTAGTTCTACCATTTTTTTTAGACTCCTTTAGATTTTCTACACAGATAATCATGTCATCTACACATAGGGACAGTTTCATTTGTTCCTTCACAATTTGTGTGCTTTCCCCCCTGGCCATATTGCAATGGCTATAATTTCCAGTCATATGAGGAATGAGAATGGTGGGAATGGACATTGTTTCCTTACTTCCAAATTCAAAGGGAAAACATGCAGTCTTTCATCATTTGAGATAAGATGTTAGGTGAAGGGTTTTTGTACACATTTTTTAAAAGTTGTGAGAGTTTCCCTTTATTCCTAGTTTGCTGAGGTTTTTATCATGAATGAGTGTTGCAAGTTGTCAAATGCTTTTTTCTGCATCAATTATATGTGTGTAAGTTTTGCCTTTAACTTAAGGACATGGTGAATTACATTGATTGAGTTAAAAATATTGAACTAACCTTGCATTCCTGGAATAAATCACACTTGGTTATGGTATATAATTTTTTGTTTTACCTTGCAAGTTTTGGTTTGCTCATATTTTGTTTGCCTCTATGGTTACCAGAGATATTGTAGTTGTCTTTTTTTGGTATCCTCTGTGTTGTCTGGTCTTGGTATTAGGGTAATACTGGCCTCAGAACCAGTCTTTTCAGATAGTTCCACATTTAACTCATCTCAGTGTCTATGCATGTTGATCGTTTTCTCATTCATGTAGTGATTTTCTTGTTCTTGAAATGACAAGTTAGTTTTTATTATATTGTGGACATTTTGGATATTATATTATGAGATTATGAATTCTATTTAATTTTCTTCTTCTCTTAACATGGAAGACATCCTGATAATATGTAAGATAAGGGTCAGGTGGGTGTTCATGCTTGGCTTCCCCTTTGTCCCTGCTAATTCCTTCTTGACTGAAGTGTGGCGCCAGCTCTAACCACCTCATTGTCTCTTAGTAGAGATTTAAGATCAACTCCTTGCTGGGCCTGGGTGATACTAGGGAGAGAAAGTGGAGGGCTGGCCCACTAAGCTTTGTTGCTGCAGAGAGGAGTGCAGACTCAGTTTCCCACCAGGCCTTACTGGCACCTGGGACACTGACTTGTATAATTTTGTTCAGTCTTGTTAACGCTAGAGGTGATGGAGGCTCAGCCTGCTTCTGGATCACACTAACGCTACTGGTAGGAGACTCAGTGTGCCATCTTCTTCTACAAGGCAGGGATGGAAGATAAGCAGCCCACTCAATACCACCCAAAGTAGTCTGGCAGGAGAATCTGGGCACTGTTGTCTGTTTCTACTAAGCATAGAATAGAAAGTTGTTTTGCTCAGCTCTGCTGACACCATAGAGGTGGAGTGAGTAGAGGTTTCATCTTCATCTTTGGCCAGAATAGGATGTGTTTTGACAAAGTTTTCTGTTGTTAGGTACCATTTTAAACTTTTTGTCTAGGGGAGCAGAATTTTAAAATTTTAATATTATTTTATGATGGTAAAATATATATAACATTAAATTTACCATTAGGGATAATTAGTATATTCACAAGATTGTACAACCATCACCAATTCCAAGTTTTAGAACATTTTCATCACTGCAAAAGTAAACCCTGTCCCCTTTAAGCAGTCACTTCCCACTTTCTCTTTCTTTATTCTTGGCAACCACTAGTTGGCTTTGTGTCTCCATGGATTTATCTACTCTGCACAGTTCACATAAATGGAATCATACAGTATATGGCATTTTGTGTCTAGCTTTTCCTTTGGCATAGTATTTTTGAGGGTCACTAATGTTGTGGTATATATCAATACATTATTCATTTTTTATAGCTAAATAATACTCTAATGTCTGCATATACCACATTTCCTTTGCCATTCATTAGTTGATGGACATTTCTCACTTTTTGGGAAACATTCCACATCATTGTGAACGATGCTGCTGTGAACATTTACCCACGTTTGCGTTTGAACAACCATTTTCAACTCCTTTGGGGATATGCTGATGCGTAAAATTGTTGGGTCATGTGGTAATTATATGTTTAAATTTTTGAGGATCTGTCATACTGTTTTCCACACTAGCTGCACTATTTTACCTTCCTGCCAGCAATGGGCAAGTGTTCTGGTTTCTCCACGTCCTCAGCAACACTTAATATTTTCTGTTTATTTTTCATATTTGTAGCCATACTACTGGTGTGAGGTGATGTTTCTACTTGGTTTTGATTTGCATTTCCTTTATGACTAGTGCTGTCAGTCACCTTTTCATGTGCTTTTTGGCCATTTGAATATCTTCTTCAGAGACTTATTTATTCAAGTATTTTTCCTAATTTAATTGGGTTATTTATCTTTTTGTTGTTGAATGGTAAGAGCTTTTATTTATTATAGAAACTAAGCCCTTATCTGATATTGATTTGCAAATATTTTCCCCTATTCTGAAAATCATCTTTTTACTTTCTTAATGGAGTTATTTGGTACATAAAAGTATTTAATTTTGACAAAGTTCATTTTATCCACTTTTTTTTCCTTTGTTGCTTGTGCAGAACTGGGAACTTTATCTTTTTTTTTGAGACAGTTTCAAGCTGTTGCCCTGGGTAAAGAGCTCACAGCAACCTCAAACTTTTGGTCTTAAGTGATTCTCTTGCCTCAGCCTTCCAAGCGGGTGGGACTACAGGCACTGCCACAATGCCTGGCTATTTTTTTTTGTTGCAGTTGTCATTGTAGTATTTTAGCTGGCCCAGGCCGGGTTCAAACCTGCCAGCCTCGGTGTATATGGCCAGTGCCCTACCCACTGAGCTATGGGTGCCACCATGTGGAACAGGCTTTTTTTTATGCCTCTTGGTGATCCCTTAAAATTGATTACATGAGTATCTTGGGCAGGGCATGGTGGCTTGTACCTTTAATCTTTGCTCTTTGGGAGGCCGGTGCAGGAGGATTGCTTAACTCCAGGAGTTTGAGATCAGCCTGAGCAACATAATGAGACTTGGTCTCTAAAAAAAAAAAATAAAAATATTATCCACGCCTGATAGCAGGCACCTGTCATCCCAGTACTCAAGAAGCTGAGGGCGGTGCCTGTGGCTCAGAGGAGTAGGGCACCAGCCCCATATGCCGGAGGTGGCGGGTTCAAACCCAGCCCCGGCCAAAATCTGCAAAATAAATAAATAAAAATAAAGTTGTTAAAAAAAAAAAAAGAGGCTGAGGAAAAGGATTACTTGAGCTCAGGAGTTTGAGGTTTTAATGAGCTATGATGACACCATTGCTCTCCAGCCTGGGCAACCAGTGAGACCTTATCTCAAAAAAAAAAAAAAAAAAAAAAAAAAAGAAAGAAAAAAAAAAGAGTATTCTTATTTACATGCAAAGTACAACTGAAGCCCAGGAAGTCTGAGTGATCTGCCCAAGGCCATCCCACCTGCAGGTGTTTGAATTAGTGTTAGAAGCCAAGCAGCTTGGCTTCAGAGCTTTGCTGTCTTTCAGACAGGTAAATACTAAAGACTTAGCTGCTGGTCTCCATTACCATGTAATGATGAGATTTAGTTCAGTGGCCTTCTTTGTGTAAAACCTAGGTATCTCACTTTTAAGAAACCAGTTAGTACTATCAAAAAACCCAACTGATTAATAGCTACGCAATAAGCTATCATGCCATATAAAAGTCTAAGCCTAGAATTTTACTGAGGTTAACTGTGCATTGAAAGTCAAGATACCTTGGGTGGCACCCATAACTCCTTGGGTAGAGTGCTGGTCACATAAATTGAGGCTGGTGTGTTCGAACCTGGCCAGAGCTTGCTTAAACAACAATAACAAAAAAATAGCCAGGTGTTGCGGCAGGTGCCTGTAGTCCCAGCTACTTGGGAGGCTAAGGCAAGAAAATCGCTTAAATCCAAGAGTTGGAGGTTGCTTTGAGCTGTGATGCCATGATAATCTACTGAGGGCAACATAATGAGACTCTGTCTTGAAAAAAAAAAGAAAAAAAGTCAAGACTCAAAGAGATAAGTGATACAGGAAGACTTTCTCAGAACTAGACTTGCCTTGTGGCAGTCTCATTTGATCTGAATTGAACTCCAAGTATGTTTAACTGTCCTAGGGAGAGACAAGACTATCAAGCTGTTCATCAATGCTGGCTTAAAACAAAACATGGGGCTTGGCGCCTGTGGCTCAACGGGCTAAGGCGCCAGCCACATACACCTGAGCTGGCGGGTTCGAATCCAGCCCGGCCCGCCAAACAACAATGACGGCTGCAACCAAAAAATGGCCGGGCGTTGTGGCAGGCGCCTGTGGTCCCAGCTACTTGGGAGGCGGAGGCAAGAGACTCGCTTGAGCCCAGGAATTGGAGGTTGCTGTGAGCTGTGATGC